>CM031371.1:98800811-99061670 GCA_018208015.1 Medicago ruthenica
TACACTAAATGAAGCCAAACCAACGGCAAATGAAAGCTAACATTTATATCTACAACTTTCATGTTTACACCGAAACCCAGTTCAGAACAGAAAATGGTGAAAAAAGTAGATTTTCCAAGTTGGTCTGGCAAAAATCGTGGCCCGATTTCCTAACATCGTGGCCCTATTTTTGTCGAGCCAAAACTCCCTTTTATGGGCCAAAATCGTGGCCCGATTTTGGGTGACAAACAGCCTACAAAATCAGTTTCAAAAATATGTTTTCACCAAATAATCACTTTTAAATCACTTAATTCAATCTCAACACACCCAAATCGTTCCAAATCATTACCCATGATTAAAGAGTTAAGATCCTCTCCATTTGTAATCTTCTCCATTCTTCCATTTGGAGAGATAAAGACGCATTTTTTTTTAAAAAATTAAAAAATAATTAATGATGGTGGGACCCACTTAATGGTAGGACCCACTATCTATTTTATGTGTCTATCTCTCTCCAAATTGCATACTCCCTTTATTTTGCCAAATGGAGAGGATCCTATTAACACTTTCACCACTTCATAACACCAATTACACATTCGAAATGACTCAACTAAGCAATTCTACCATGAACATGACAATAATCACTTAAACCACAACTTATTCAACATAACTTCATGATTTCTCAAACAAAACACATACCTATGCTCAAAATCAACTTATTAAACAACAAACATAATCAATTATCATGCTATTCATCAAAATCACCAACATTCACCAAGTTATCAATTCACTATATGAAACCATGAATTTTGACATGAACAAAACATGAATTCACCAAGTTTTAACATGCATTTAGTGTCGAGTTAGGTACATTGCATAAACATGATGAGTCGTATGTGGAAATATTTTGGTGTGAACTTGTGCATTTATGTGATAAATGTATACTTGATGATATTGATGACGTGGTAAATGTTTTATGCTTGAATTGATGATGAGATATGAACGATGTAAAATTGAGTTGATTATCTGTTGATGACTTATAGATGAGTTGACGATTATTCGTTGATGATTTATAGTTGAGATTATGATTTAATTTTTGATGATGTATAATTAAGTTGGTAATTATATAATGATGAAGGTATGATATGATTTATGAATTATGCATGAATAATAACCAGGCTTTTTGTATTAATGAATATTTAAATGTTAAGTGTTGTTTTGCCTGAAACTTACAGACGTTTATTATATCCTTTTGTTGAATGTATATCTTACCCTCTATTGGCTTTATTGTTGCCTCATCCATGAGTTCAACCTTTGTGGATGTAGACGTGCAGGTTGAGGAGTAGAGCTCGGTGAGTTGTGTTGAGGACGACGTTATGCCTTCTCTTTTATGTTGCGTATTTTAGAGGATGTCTAGATTAGCTGCTCTGATCTAGGAGTCCAGGATTTATTTTACTTGTTGAATTCTTATGACGATGTATTTATTTGAGATATTTATGTTGAGACGTGAAATGATTTTTATGTTTGAGATGATTCATTTCCGCTGTGCTGTGATGATTATCGATGAAATTTTTATTATGAAAAATTAACATGAGATGTTTGATGTATCGTAATACCTCGATGTTGTTGAATTACATGAATCACTATTTAAATAATAGTCTCGGGGATCAGGGTGTTACAAAGAGTGAACAATGTAAACAAGTTCTTCCTTGGGATCAAAATAAGTAATGTAAAGATGGTGATTACATCCATCAAACCAATCATACAAAGGAACTACTCAAGAATTTGTAGATTGATGCTTACACTCATGCACCTTACTTTCTCGCTATGCAAGTGAGTCAAGTATACTGAGTTATGTTATGTTCTCTACTATATCTGATTACCTCGGGACTTGATAATTATTTAGTGTATTCTGTCGTGAAAGATTTCAAATTAGATTCTAGAGAATCACGGTAAACTGCTATTAAGAAAATCTTTAGATATCTAAAAGGTACTATTGACCTTGTTTTCTTTACCACAAATCACTTGAATACAAGTTAGTAGGATTATGTGATGCTAACGAGGTTGAAGATGGAATTGGAAGAAAGAAAGACTATCAGTGGTAGCCGTCAATCCATTGGTGAAAATATAATCTCGTAGTCAAGCTAAAGACAATGAACAATTGCATTATCTACTCGTAGGAAGAAATAGAATACATCTTAACAACAAGTTGTAGCACACAAATACTTTGGATGAAATATCAACTTGAAGATTACTAAATGAATGAGAGGAACATTGTTATTTTATGTGATAATACTTCTACTATTTGTTTATCCAAAGAGCCTATTTTAAACTCTAGGGCAAAAAATATAGAAATTAAATATAATTTCATTAGAGACTATGTTCAGAAGGATAATATTTTTATCAAGTTCATTGATATTGATCATCAATTTGCAAATGTTTTTACAAAATCATTTTTCTAAAGATAGATTCAATTTTAAAGTTGCATCCGTATGGTAATTTCAATCCTTCGTCTGAATGAAAGTTTTTTTTTTTATTGTAGTCACTCAAAAATCATAATGATATGAATATCCTTAAAAAACTTAATATGATAAAAATAAATTAAAATAAGTATTTCATTACAATAATGACAATTACAAAATATGAAACCAAAAATATTAATATATTTCATTACAACTAAATAATTTTTTTCAATTGAATTAATTCATTATAAAATGAAAGAAAATTTAGAAATATTTTTATGCATTTTCATTACATATTTTGAGTAATAAATTGTAAGAGAATAACATTAAAAGATAAAAATTGGCTAGGTTATGTTATAGTGATCCCCTCTCTCATTTCCGACCACTTACTCCAATATGGTTATTTAGGTGGATCATTAAAGCATCATCGGTCAACTATGCATCTTTTATGGCTTTCTTGCATATGATTGATATGGAATGAAAGAAACGGTCGCATTTTCAAGCACAAGGAGCACTCTTTACATCAACTGCTCGACAAATATAAGTTTTAGACATTTTGGTGGTTGAAAGCAAAATACACTACTTTCTCTTTGGATTACCATTCATGGTGGCTTAAACCAATTATGTGCTTGTGAGCTATAACTTAATTTGTATTTTTATTTCATCGT
Source organism: Medicago ruthenica (assembly GCA_018208015.1). Taxonomy (NCBI): domain Eukaryota; kingdom Viridiplantae; phylum Streptophyta; class Magnoliopsida; order Fabales; family Fabaceae; genus Medicago; species Medicago ruthenica. The sequence continues at coordinate 98,803,918 of CM031371.1, forward strand.
TGGTTCATTTTTTTGACTTTGTAAACTCTTGATTTAGCCTTTTCTTCTTGGCACAATTTGTGTTGAGCAGTCTTGGCCCTTTGGTATTTAATTCCATTTTACCTTCTTAAAAAAAAGATAAAAAAAGTTAAAAAATATCAAACACTTATTATATGATAAATTAAATGTTAAATATGTTTTCATTTTTACACAATTATATCAACTTTTTAGTCCCTATAAATATTTTCTTCAAACATTAGTCGTCCAAAACATTTCCGCCATCAAATTTAAAGTTTTTAGCATTTATTTTGTATTGAGAAAAATAAAAATTCAAAGTTAACTTACCATGTGTAAATTTAAAATTATGTTACATTCGTGTGCCACATGAATCATCAGATTTATTAACTTTATATAACTAATTTAACATATTATATTCATTTAAATATTTTAATTAACATCAATTACATATTTTTTTAGGGAATCAATTTATGTAAAAGTTGTCCTGGTTTATTTTTCTCAATGACTATAAGTTTGTTTTGTTTTTGCATGGACTAAAATGGGTCTTGCAAATATTCTAATGTTAAAATGAGTCTTCACTATATTGTTAATTTATTAAATTGAAAAAATCTTTGATAGATTATTAATTTATTAAATTGAAAAAAAATCTTTGATAGTTATGAAATAGATTATGTTTATATTTTGTAATTTCCATTGATTTTAATAAAGTACTTACTTTATTTTATAAAATAATAATTAATTTAGTTTATTTTTATTATATCAAGTTTTTGTTTAAATATATTTATTTTATTAATACATGTATTTCTTTTATATCATAATTTTCTTTCATTTTATCTCATACTAAACTACTTAATAATCTCTTCATTTCACTCTCCTTTATTTCCTCTATCTCTCTTTTATCAATTATACAAAATATGAATAGGGATTAAAAGTTGTTTTATTTTATTCATGGACTAAAAGTTGATTTTATTTTTTCTTAAAAACTAAATATATTCTTTCTAATTTTGTCATAGATCAAAATGGACATTCACTCTTTTTTTTAACGAAATGGCTTGAATTTATTTTATTTTTGACCAAAGAATGGCTTGAATTTTAGTCTTAGATTTGAATAAATTGAATTTTCATTGCATATATGTCGGCAAAAAAACAAAAAAACAAAAGTCAATGCAAATGTTGTTAAAAAAGTTTTCACTCATTATTTTCATCCATATTTACATTTTAACTATAATTGTGTGCTATGAGTCAAAAAAATCAAGTATAATTGTGCATCAAAATAAAATTCTAACTATAATTGAAGTTATCTAATTCAAACCAATAGTTTTCTTGAGTCAAAAGAAAATAAATCAACAGTGTTACCCCTTGACTAATCAAGACTCTTCAAAAAAATTTCTCTATATAAATCTAATGCCAATTGCACCATTCTTCAAATTCTTTAACCATACTAAAAAATCACTCGTAATCTCATCAATATCATCCATGTCGTCCTCTAGTGAACCCTATTTCATCCATATTGAAGAATCCTATGACACCATCCCACAAAATTTTTATCCACATGATTGTTTTCTCGTTAAACTTCACTACTTTCACTCCACTTCATTCAACCATTATAACTTCCTCATTCCTCGTAACATCTTATGTGATTACGATGAATTTGAATCCGTGGATCCAGATAGCTTTTCCAATACCTTGTTACGCAACACTTTCTCGTCCGTGCTTCCTGATGAAGTGTTGGAACAAACTCTGCTTCTTATGGGTGACTATGCTAGGCATATGAGCAAAGTCAACTTTGAAGGAGATAGAATATTGGAGATGGATGTATTGGTTGGCCAAAAGGGATCCAGTACTAACCTGGAGAAGGTCAAATTGGAAGATATTGCTACTACTTGTTCAATGAAATATTGTGCAATTTGTTTGGAGGAATTTTGCTGTGGATCAGAAGAAAAACACATTGTTCGTACCAAGTGCATGCATGTTTTCCATGAGCAATGTGTTGCTAAGTGGATTATGCAGTGTGGCATTACCAATCCACAATATCCCTGCCCATTGTGTCGTTCCCAAATTCAATGATCAGATTTTAAAATAATAATTTGATGTGTTTGCAGAATAATTTGATGTGTTTTTAGAATAATAATTAAAAAAGAAAGTATCCACTATTAATCCTTTTAGCCTCTATCATGTTTCTCAATTGTATCAACTATTAATGCAAAACAATTTTGGTGTTTTTAAATGTATTTTAGTCTTTAGAATTTCGTAATAATTTTGTTCTTGAAATTTTATTATAGTCAATTTTTTTTTCATATTTTCGTTTTGATTATAATAGGTCATGATTATCATAAATGTGTATATTTTTTTTAATAAGCAATTGAATTAAAGAGAGTAAAAGCTAAGGGATACTCAATCCCATCATAACACAGTGTCAATCACTTCAAAGACAACAAAGAGTTATAATTATAACAATAAAGAGTGAAATTAAGACAAAGTTTGACTCTAACTTTAGCTATAAACCAAGATCTCGCGATAAAATTTTAATATTATCTAAAACAACTAAGATATCACCCACGTCACCCTTGAACAATATTTTGTTTCTCATCAGCCATAAACATCAAGTGGCTAGCCAAATTAGGCCTTTCCATTTTTCATGAACTCTTCCTTTCACCAACTTTCTGAATGGTATGAACTGTAGCACTCCTTCATTATTCAGGGTCAATGTTATGCTTATTATCATAAATGCATATTAAATGAACGTTGATTGTCATGAATATATTCAATGAAATATTTTTTGTTTTTCTTATTTTAATTGTTGTATAAGATTTTGTTTTGACGGAATCAATATTGTATAATATTTTTGGTCTAGGTTTATTAATCATTGCATATTATCACCGAAAGAAAAGTAATAATTCCATATCTATATTTAGTATGATATCATAATAATTAAATGCCAACATGGTAATTCAATTGTGGCATTTGAATTACACGCAATATTAAATTCTCTAAAAATATTCAACTACCTCATAACACACTAGGATCTTCTTCTTTTTTTTTTTTACAAATAACACACTGGGATCATATATTCTAGTTTAAAATATATTAAAATTCATAAAATCTACCAGGCCGTTATTTTTTTTATTTATTTTTTTTTTGTCAAGTAGCCTAGTGGCTAGAGTTCACACATTTTAAATGTGGAGAAGTGGGGTGTTCGGGGTTCGAACCCCGACCCCTGCATATAATATGTAATATCCCTACCAACTGAGCTAAGCTCACGGGAATCCAGGCCGTTATTTTTAATAGAGTATATAAAACTCTTTGTCATGTTGGTGTGGAGCTAAGGGACATACATCGAAGTAATATTAACCAGGATCTTCAGAGTTCAAGCTCTAAGAACACAAAACTCACTAATTTAACATTATATCTGTTCCAAATTACATGTCGCAATTTGACAATATATATCATTCACATAATTTATGTTGACCATATATATTGTTTATAAAAATATCAATGAATATATGATGTTCGATTTGCCTCGATGAATATTTTTAAACTATCAAATTTTTATAATTTTTTAATCATAAATAATTAAAGATACTAATGATCAAAGTTGTGTATTGAACGTGTAAAGTGGGAAACCCAGGTGTACAAACTAACATTTTCTATCCAAAAAAAATAGTCTCTTAAACCCAACCGCGTCGCACAACACTACCCGACCTCCACCCCTCCAAATCCAAATTCCTCTATTCCGATGTAGCTTCAGAGGATGGTGGTGCGATGAGCGGCGCCTTCCCTCCAAACCACCCATCTCCCAGATCTCTCGGCAATTTCGACGCCGCCAATGGCTTTGGTTGATGTTGTTATTGGTCACGGTGCTTTTTCTCTTTCCGACGGCATCCACAGTTCCGTTTAGTAAGGGAGGTTTGTTTTGGTGGAGGTTTCTGGGAGACCTCACGGCGGTACCACCGTTTGTTCTCACGGTTGGGTAACCTGAACGGGTATGTTTTTTCGTAGTTGGTTTGTTTTTGTTCATTGCGTCAAAACCCAAAAGTGTTTCCGCCATCTGTGGTTTTTGGTTGGGTGAGCTGGGTCGCCAGATTCGGACTCATTTTCACTGGTTTTGGGTGATTACGGGTTGTTTGGGGTGGTGGTGTTTTGGAGGCTATATGGGAAGTATTGTGCGTGAGTATTCAAAGGGGGTGTGGGAGTTTTGTGGTTTTTGTGAAGGGAGAGCTTTTGTTGGTGATGTTGGAGTGGTGGTGTTGTTTATATATGGTGCTACTGCTTATGGAGATGCAGGGAATGGCGATGTTGTTGGCTTTTCTCTTCAACAACTTCGTGGTTCACTGTTTTCGTAGTTTGTTTGGGGTGACCTTAGATCTAAATTCATCTCCGTTGACGCTTACTCGTGTTGGTTTTGGGTGGTTTTCGTGTTGGTTTGTGGTTTGATTTGGGTGGTTCGATTTTGGTTTGTTTTCAAGCTCGTTCGTTTTGCGCTACTGTTCCACCTTTTCACTATCTTAGGAATTTGTCATTCGGATAATGGTGGGTCGATCGCTTTTTCTTTGAGATCGGAAGTTAGTGTGTAATTTCAAGTTTTTGGGCAGGTTAAGAAGTCTTCTCCGGTGGTCTGAGACTTGCAGGGTGCCTTAGGGTATTGTTTCATGAGTCTGGAGGGACAATCGATTTTGATTTGAGATTGGGAGTTAATTTTCTTCACTCAACTTTTTTAGGCTTGTTTTGGTGTCTTCTCTGACAAACCAAAAGAATTTAAAATTATATTTAGAGTGATAGTAAGTTGTTAACAAATACTCTCTCTCTCTCTTATCCAATAAAAAATTAGAAAAAAAAATTTCGTGACAAAAATTGTTTAAAAATAATTGTACAAATATCATTTCGTAAAAACTTCAGCATTAAGCTCAGCTAACGAACTCCAATTCGGAACACTGCTAGGGTTTGAGACCATAGTGAACGTGAACAGCAATTGATTCTTCCGTGTCCTTGTTTTTCATATGCGAGTAGGAACGGTGAATTTTATTCAGTTATATATTATTTTGTTTTTCTTTATTTACCAATGCCCTGGTGTTTTCTCAAATCATTGGTGTAAGTATACTGATTGTAAGGCCAACTATTATCACCAATGCACTGCCATATTAATATACTGAAACTATATGTGTACCTGTATGGATACAAAGTAATTGAGATAACTGCGCTGAAAATTCGAAGATTTGATCTTAGCTTTTTTTTTAGATACTACCCAATACCCATTGTTAAATAAGTTTTGACATAATTAATGGTTTTTCCTTTTTTTTTATATTTCCTTTGGGTACTGTTAATTTTATAATTTTACATGGATATCATGGAAAATTCTACGGTTGAAAGTTTAGAAGATCATGAGACATGGCTAATGATTTAGAAGGAAATTTGAAATATTCATAGTCACATGAGGCTAATGATGCCGATGAGCATCCTAATATTTGTCCTACTGGTTGTACTAAAGAAAAAATTTGTATGCTTGTATATTCTAATGATTGTAAACATATAGTTAAGAGTGAAAATGGAGAAGATAATGTTTGCACAGCAAAAAAAAATAAGGAAAAGTACTCAACATCAAGATCTGGATGTAAGGCATCACTTATTGTTTTAAAAGCATGGAAGAGATGTATTTTTTTTAGGCAAAATAGAAAATGTAATAAATAAAAAGAAACATATACAAAGACCGGGGACATTAGACCTGATCCAGTAATAACCTAAATGGGAATACAGCGAAACCAGGTTACAAAAAAAGTGAAAAGTGAATAACTAAAGAGAACGATTAGAGTTTAATTATGGCGAATTGATCGATTGTCAACACGGTAACAAAATCCAAGTGCCAACAGCTCCCTGAACAACAACAAGTATAAAATGTTTTTTCGAGCAACAACGCGTAAGATCTCAGATCGAGTGATGAGTCCAATACGTCAGCAACCAGACCCTTTCGAGTTAAACGAACCAAACCCTTTCGAGTTTTTTAATCACAACCACTGCATGTTTGAACCACTGCAAAATGAGTCTAAGTCTGAAGCCATCTCAATCTCTGATCCGAACAACACACGCACACAAAACGAAAACCAAGCAAAAGAGTACAGACAAACCACCTCTACAATCAACAGGAACAGGCGCAAACTAGACGGCAACGGCTCACAAAAAACCCCAACTACCAATGGAAACCTGCAGAACACAAACACAACGAATCTTGCAAACCGAAAGTACAAATCCAAACCATTGGAATCACGCTGATATGGACATAGAAGAGCGGCCGCAAAACAGAAGCGGAAGGAACGCATGATGCCGAAGGAAGAAGAGGAAGAAAGACCCCTGAAGGGGTGGAGAGGTGATGCAGAGAAAATGGATTCTCATCGTCTCACCGTCGGCGAAATTCTACATCTTAAAAAAAAGGATTTGGATTTGGGAGAGAAGTTACAAGGCGGTGGAAAGGAGTCGGTTGGAGAGAGGGCATGGAAGAGATGTAAGAAATAGGTTAATTAAGTAAATGAAATATTCAAAAATTTTGGTTTTAGTTCCTAAAAAAATCGGACTTTTAGTCTAAAAAAAAATTCTTATTCATTTTTAGACTTTGTAAAAAATTTCATCAATATTTTTAGTCCCTATAAAATTTTCCGTCAACATAACCCTAAAAATGATAAAGGAAAATGTTAAAATACTAAAAAGTGTGATTTTTATATAGACACTAAAATTTAAATTTTGAATATTTATAAGGGTCTTTTTTGTGATCATCAAATGGTTAGTCCAAAAGTGTGGCCTGTCTACGGTGTCATAAGAAAATGGGTCCAGTAGCTAAGAACCTTGTTGAGAAGTTTGATGAAGGCCGAGTCCCTGCATGGAAAGTTGCTTCAATATTTTAGGGTGGATATATATATATCTTTTTCACAGCTAGAGGTTGCTATTTGCCCTCAATGCGCTCTTCATGTAAAAATTATGCTGAATCAACCTTCCATCTGTTTCTTGAATGTGCTTTTGCTTCAAGCTTTGGCCTTGGTTTGCCACCATTCTCAACACTACTCTTCAATTCACATCTATTGAAGATATATAGCATATTTGTGACAGAAGTTTGACACCTCAATGCAAGGTGGTCATCAAATCTTGTCTCATTAATCTAATTAATGTCATTTGGTATAGAAGAAACCAAGCTAGATTTCAAAACAGATTCATTCATTGGAAATCAGCAATAAATCTCATCATCTCAACTATTTCTTTATTAGGAAATAACACAAGACATGCAACGGTTATCAGCATAACTGCATTCATCATTTTGAAAGATCTTAGGGTTGATATACCCATTGTCATCAAATTCGCGACTTAAATCTTAAAATCCAGGATTTTGCGAACTTTACTCACCTTGATCGATCCAAATCCATTGTGCAATCCAAAAATCATGCAAAATCCTAGTAAAATCGCAGGTTTTTACGAGATTTTGAAGGATTCTAGGATTTTTTTTTTTGTTATACGGGTCAATTTTGACTCGATTCCCATAAAATCGCAGTTTTCTTGGCATCTAGGTTTTGAGTCATTTATGTATAAGTGTTTTGTGAACTTGAAACATTGAGTCATTTATGACTACATGCAATCTATAACATATATTCAGCATTATTTTTGTTTTGGTAAAATCATCGATTTTGATTGCGATTTTACGATTTTCGATTTGCTATCCTATATCGATTCTACAAAAGTAGTTGAGTAAAATCACTCGATTTCGATTGCGATTTAACAATTTTCGATTTTCGATTTTGCTATTCTGTTTCGATCTAAAGCAATATAATATATATATATATATATATATATATATATATATATATATATTATAAGGAAGGAAACACTTGTGCAAACAGTGTAGCAAGTATAGGCCTTTAGTTGAATGTAAATTCTTTTGCTTGGCGGAATGTGATTCCTGATTCTGTCAGGGTTGAGTACATTAGGAATAGATTAGAAATGCTTAATTTTAGGTTTTGTTAATCGAAAAGGTTGTAGCCTAGTTCCTTGCCAATAAAAATGAAAAGACAAGGACGTCAGTATCCTTTTCAAAACCAATTTAAAATAGTATTCATGATTATCTATTTCAATGATACCAACAATATAACAAAAAAATATAATTTTTTTTTAAATGACACCAATAACAATCTTTATTATAGAAAAAGTTGTTTAAGGGTATAATTGGGATAATGAAAAAGTAAGTATAGATATACTCATCTAGTTTGTTACACTTTTGAAAGGATAAAGGAAAAAAACTGGATATATATATATATATTCATATCATGTTGGTTACACTTTTATTTTAATAATTGAATTTACTCTTATCTATTTGTTATATGTGTTATTTGTATTGAAAGTTGAGGGTAATTTTGGAAAGAGAAAAAGTCAGCCCAAAAGAGCCAAAAGGGTAATTTCCGCTCTTTTTATTGTGCTAACGCGTGTAGATTATCAATGATATTTCATTTAAATTTTTTGATATAGATTAAAATTATAAGTGTATATATATATATATATATATATATATATATCTTTTGTAAAAAAAACGTATAGATATTTGTGACTTTCAAATGTAACAAACTCAACAAATATTGATCTTTTTCAATGACAACAATAATATAACAACTATAACAAAAATTCTTATTTGGCCGTTCAAAAAAAACAAAAATTCTTATTTTTTTAATAACGCCAACAATATAACATTATTACACGAAAATTTGTTTAAGGGTATAATTGGAATAACAAAAAAGGCAGCCCAAAATCTCCCCAAGAGGGGTTATTTTTTATATATATAGTAAGATTATATATACTAGCCTTCAAATGGGCACGGAGTGCCCGTCTATCTGCTTTTTTTATTGCACTAATGCGTGTAAATTATGAACAATATTTTTTATGAAATTAGTTTGATTTTGATTAAAAGTATATGTATCAATGTTTGTGATTCAAATTGTAACATCGTGCTTATCTTTTTAAATTACACTAACAATATAACAAATTTAATATAAAATTTATCTTTTTAATGACATTGACAATATAGCGTTATTATAGAAAAAATTGTTAAATTACACCAAAAATATAACAAAAATAATATAAAATTTTATCTTTTTCAATGACATCATCAATATATCATTATTATAGGAATATTTGTTTAAAGGTATAATTGGAATAATAAATATCTAATCTAATCTTCTATTTTCTTTATACATTGTTATAGATAATATTGTTCCTATTGTAGTGATATTGTTCCTATTTAAATGGAATTTAACTATTTTTTAATTAATAATTTAAGTAATATTATAAAAAGGATAAAATAGTAAATAAAATACTGTCAAGTAAAGTAAAGGGTAAACTTGGAAAGGAAAAAGTTCATGCTCAAATCCATGTACTTTCTTTGTATATGGTATATATTATAGATATAGAAAGATACAGTGTGTGTAAATATTTGTGACTTTCAAATTATAACAAACTCAACAAACCATTTCTTAAGAAAAAAAAAACAAACTCAACAAATCATATTTATCTTTTTTTCAGTGACATCAACAATATAATATTATTATGGGAAAATTTATTTAAGGATATAGTTGGAATAACGAAAAATCTAGTCTAAAATCCCCTATCTTTTTTTTTATATATATAGTATATAGATAGAATGTATCCCCTTTATACTTTGTTTAAGGGCTATATTCCTCTTTTTGTTTTTTCTATTGTGCTTAATTAAATACTTATTTTATAGGATTTGTCTATAAATATTTTAGAATATACTTCCTCCATTTATTTCTAAGTGTCTGTATGTGTACAACTTTTTTTTGTTCTTCTTTACTCATTTTCAATTACTCACACTTACTCATTTTCAAAAAAATAAAAATAGTATTTTTCTGAGAAAAAAAGTTTGTTTTTTGTTATGTTGAAAATTTAAACTTTCATGAAACTAAATGCGGTTTCCTATAATAATGGTTCCATGATAAGATCAATTGAAGAATTGGACATTCTACAAACAAGACTAGTAACATTGTAAAAATTTCAAGTTCAAAATAGAAGAACAATTATGATGGAAAAACATAAAAGACCAAATCAGATTCATTGATAAGAAAATCAATTATAGGTCAGCTATCAATCTTATCATTCTCTAATACTGCATTATGTGGAAATATAGCTTAAAAGCTGGCTGCAAACTCTTCCATCTCTGACTTTGTTATCTTAAAAGCTTTCTCAGTTCAGATGGCATATAGATCTGCTCCTAGAATTAAAGAAGTAATTTGGCAACCCCCCTTTTTCAATTGGGTCGAATGCAATATTGATGGTGCTTCTAATGGTAATCATGGCCCTTCTTCTTGTGGAGGTATTTTCAGAAACTGCAATGCTGAGTTTTTGGGAGCCTTTGCTTTAAACTTGGGAGTCTCCACCTCACTTTCTGTTGAGCTTCATGGTGCAATGATTACTATTGAAATTGCTTTCAATAGGGGTTGGAATCATCTTTGGTTAGAAACTGACTCTATGTTGGTAACTCTGGCCTTCAAATCCAAATTTGTTGTTCCATGGCAGTTAAGAAACAGATGGGAGAACTGCTTGCATCTTGCATCTTCAATGTCTTTTTTCATCACTCACATCTATAGGGAAGGGAACCATTGTGCTGATAAATTAGGCTGATATAGGTTTATCTTTGAACACTTTCTTTTGGTGGGATCATCTTCCATCTCAGCTTGGGATGGACTTTGTTAGAAATAGGTTAGGCCTTCCCTATTTTAGGTTTGTTAATCTTTTCTGAGGGTTAGGCTGCATGTCCCCCCCTCTCTTTTGTATCTTGTTTTTTTTTTATAATATATTTTGGGGCTTGCTTCCTTGGCAAGTCTCCTTTGTTTAAAAAAATGTTCGAAAAGAAGAAAGAATAGAAGATTCATTGGAATATAGTTTTTCTTATTATTAATATGAAGTTGGAATAAGTTTTAAGTTGCTTTGCAACCTGTAAATTGACAATTGTTTGTTACAGAAGAGAGAGGGTCCGTCAAATTTATAGGAGAGATAGTGTGCATGCAAAAAAAATAGGAATTTATTGGCGTGGTAATTGTTTATGTGATAAAAAATAGCACATCAAATTTATTAAAGAGAGCGAGAGAGTATTAAAAAATAGAAATTTATTGGTGGATTAAAATATTGTATTATAGGAAAAATCTCTGAAAATCTACTCTCTTAATTGGATTGTTATTCTAAAGTGACACTTTATCACAATTAAGGACAATTTGGTTAGACGCAGCATTATCTCTCATGAATCACAACTTTGTGTGAGTGGGTGTGGTAGTGTAGAGACAACTCAACATTAGTTTCTATCTTGCAATATCTTCAGTTCACTTTGGCTCCTTGTTTGTACTTGTATCTGATTCTCTTCGGTTGACCCTTAGCATATTCCGGATCATTTTGTTTAGTTCACTTACTCAAAATGTGGTTATAAAGTGCGATGTTCATTCTTGCAGCTTATTTGGCTATCTTGCGTTTAGGTGTTATGGAATGAAAGAAACAACATGATATTCAAAAACAAGGAAAAATCAATTTCTCAGCTCCTGGATAAAGTAAAGTTTCTTTCTTTTTGGTAGTTGAAAGCAAAGTATGTTAATTTTGCTTTAGGTTACCGTAGTTGGTGGTTGTGTCCCTTTGTTTGTTTGAGCATTAGTTGATTTTTCCATTTTGTTTTTTTTTTTTGTTTTCAAAATGTTACTGTTGTAATCTTTGATGTTTCCTCTGGCACATCTTGTGCTAGAGAGTCTCCTTTTTTGGTGTTAAGATATCCCTTTTTGCATGTTAAAAAAAATTATCACAATTAAATCAAAATTTGAATTGTTTCTATTGTAGTGAAACTGTTCCTATTATAATGGGATATAACTATTTTTTATTAAAATTTTAAATAATATTATAAAAAAGATAAACTTGTAATTATATTAGTTAAAATTAAGGGTATAATTGGAAGATAAGAAACCAACCCAAAGTCATGTATCCCCTTGTATAATAGGTATGTATCCTCTTTATATATACTAACGTTCAGACGGGCACTCCGTGTTCGTTAGTCCGCTCTTTTTATTGCATTAATGCATATAAATTATGAACAATGATATTTAAGAAATTTTATTTTTCCTCTTAAAAAGAACGAAATTTTGATTTTGGTTAAAAGTATATGGATAGATATTTTGCACTTTCATATTGTAACAAACTAAACTTATATTTTTTTTTTGTTAAATAAATTGATTTTATATAAGTTGCTTCTATCCTTGATGCTCGTATGCAATAGTGATTCAATCTATATTTGATAATGGATTCACTTGGCAGCTGTGTAAATGAAAACACTGATAGAAATTAAAACTCATTGTACGAAGAATATTGCACCAATTGCACTAATAGAAATCAGTTCCCTAATTGCTCAGTCAATTCAATTCAAAAGCAATTATGAAATCAAAACAGGATTGAATCAACAAAAAACTAAAACTTAATAATTAAAAAGTGAAAAAGGAAGAGTAGAATATAAACTACTTAATAAAAATTGAATGTGCAGAATCTAAATGGGATTGCAACTAATCAACCTTCTCCAATGGTTCCACTCTAGTTTCATCGGAAGCATATATTTGTTGCGGCTGTACTCAGTCGCTTACTTCTCCCCTGCACTGCCCTCTCATCTCCATCTCCACGTAGCAATACATAGATTTTCACCAAAATTTCACAAAGCAGGTCTCAAAATTGGTTTGGAGCTTTTGGCTTTTTGGCACCGTATACTTTGGCTTATTTTTAATAAATACTGTTTAAACGGGGTTAAACAATTTAATATCTATTGAAGATAACAACTTCCCCCCTGCCTAGCTTTTTAAGTCAAGTGGATAGATGTCCACTTAAAATCTCAGCATCAAAAAGTGTTTTTTGTACTAGTGGTTCAACTTTGTTTAATGCATGAGAGAAAGAGACATCCACATTACATTTATAGCGACCCATACTTGGTTTGTTATAGACAACTGTCTCAGTGTGATGACTCTGGTTAGGGACAAGGGTCCTGATAAATTGGACACTAACCAAGTTATTAAATAAAGTGCTCGCCATTGTCACAAATCATCGAAAATTATGCATTGGTATTATTACAAACCTTATTATTTTGGTCCTTCCAAATGCACCACAAAGTCACCCCAAAAATTTGTTTTTGTTGGGCATCTAGATGTTGTAACGAAGCAAACACAACCGAAGTAAAACCAGCAGTAAGATTAATAAGATAAAGGAGAGAGGTCCAAAGACCACTATGTTGCCGCCAAGCATCACTTTTATCGCACTATTTTCAAGAAAAGATAAATTTTTAAAATAATTTTTTTAAAACAGAAAATTTCTCTTTTCAAAAAAGATAAATTATATATATTCAAAGGATAACATTTCAAAAACCCATTTTTTGACATCTATAAGATAACGAATGATAAAACTAATTATAATTCACCTTAAATAATGGTTACAATCTTTCTTTTTGACACAATTGTTACAATCTTTTCAAAACACTTATTTTTTCTTCATAAATATAAAATTTAAATCAACAATTCGTTTTCAAAGAAGGATAAGTTTATCTTATAAAAGAAATCATAAAGAAGTTATAGAATACATACAACTAAAAAAATGGTAAATTTTAAAAATGATTAAAAAAGAAGAACATACTTTTTTTTAGAGGAAAAAAGATGAACATACTTAAAACGATCCATTTTCAAAAAGATATATTTTTCAAACACCTTTTTTAGTTTTCCTCTTAAATCTGTCCACAATTTTATTTTTTTTCCATTAAATCACATGGGAGGGTATCTAGATATAAAAGTACACCCTCACCAAATAGCATAATATACCATTTTACACTTGAACCAACAAATTTGTCCACTGTGAATGTAGATTTTCACAACCATGAATTTGACTTCCATGTTATGAAATGACTTAAACAGACTGAAAGGACAAGGAAATGTTACGTTCCAATGCAATTTTCACTAAAAGATGTTGTTTCTAAAAGTTAGTTTTTTTGGTAACAAAACCAATATAATTAGTTTTCCTTGAGTAACCTGGAGTCTTGAAATTGTTCTTCTATAAAAACAAAATACCAACTAAACAAATTCATCAAATTCCTTAACCATTTTATTTTATCAACAAAAAAGAAAAATCAATTTCCTTAACCTTACTATAGAATCACTCATGTCATTCATATCATCCATGACATCCTCTAACAAATCTTATTTCTACATTAGATTTTACCACTGCCAATCCACTTCATTCATATGCTATTTCTTCTTGATTCCTGGTAGCATTTTGAGCAAATATGATGTATCCGAATGCTCGAATCCTAATAGTTTTACTAATATGTTTTTACACAATATTTTCTCCGTCGTGCCTATTCCTTCCGAAGTGTTGAAGCATGCTCTACTTCGTATGGGCGAGTGCGCTAGGAATATGAATACGGACAACATTGAAGGACGTCGTATATTGGAGATGAATGTTACCGTTCATGAAGTGTCGAATATTCGTGATGTCGGGAATGTTTTGAATTCGCTGGAGAATATCAAAGTGGAGGACATTGCTGCTACTTCTTCATCAATGGAACAATGTCCAATTTGTTTGAAGGAGTTTTACGATGAAACAGAAGTACCACACATTGTTCGTACCAAGTGCATGCATGTTTTCCATCAACAGTGTGTTGCTCAGTGGCTTAAGCAGTGTAGCATTACCAATCGATTATATTCTTGCCCATTGTGTCGTTCCGGAATTCAATGATCATATTTTCAAATCAGAATTTGATTTGTTTACAGAAAAGTATAATTGAATAGATACACACAGTTTTTTTTTTTTAAAGTATTATAGTCTTTAGAGTCATTATTTAGTTCTTAGAAGTTCATAATAGTATTTTTATATATTTCCTTTTTACTTATGAGATTATGTATATCATGAATACATATTAAATAGTTGATTATCATCAATATATATTGAATATGAATTTTTAGATTTGCCCTCAGTCATACTAGTTGGAAAACTTCTAAATACAAAGGAACTAGCAAATACATAAGAAAATAAAGAAATTTCATCTACTAAAAAAAAGTAGACTCTATAATAAACAAACACCTAAGTGCATGAAATGACATATGCAACAACTCATAAGGATGCAGGTTTTGGAAGTCCACATGCAAGACAATTTGACCTCAAAATAAATGATGTTCACCCCTATGAAGTACGAATACTCCTCTCATTAGGTATCTCGGTGTCGAACACGCATCGGTGTCCGACACCAACACGACGCTGACACCTATGATTACACTGAATTATGTTATTCTCAAATTATTATTGGTGTTGGTGTGTCAGTGTCCGTGTTCATGCTTCATAGCTTTTACCTATACCAAAGATAGTTAAGTTGGAGCTTCCCAAGACACGTTATTATTTGATTAATTTAAGAAACAAGCAAAAATATAAAAACCAACCAAAATCAACTTGCCACTTATATCTACATAACAGTGTATGTGCTCCCTCATTTGACATTTTAACAGATAGGCTGTTGAGAGACTAGATCAATACTATCTACAGAATAATACAATCCAGTACTATAATACAAAGTAAAAGCATGATTATACACATGAATCCATATCATACTATAAGATACAAGAGTGTGCCTCTATAGTTCAATGACATAACCTATTTCCAAATGGTAAGCACTTCTTGAAACATCTCCAGCATGAGCTCCCGGTCTGCATGGCGAAAAAAAGTATTTATTTCATCTTTAACATCATATATCTTACCGAAATCAAATAAGAACGCAAAGCATCCTTTCTTCAACTTGGGAAGCTGGTACAGCCAAGCCTCATTAAGCCTCTCGAGAACATTTCCCGAGTTAAGATCTTCAAGTAGGCTCTCCTCGCACGCGTCTTTGAGATCACCGATGTCGTATTTATTGGCTGCTCCGAGCAATGCAAGCCTGTGCTTCCAGAAATCTTCGGGTTTTATTGTGCCATACATGTATCTCAAAAAGGCTGTGCAGGATTCTTGTGACATGTCTTCTATGTGGATTGTAGACGACTCTTTCTCTTCGCCGTTGTAATGGTATGAGGCCTGGAACACAGGAGAAGTTGCAGACATAACTGCTTTATGAGCCTTCAGTGTACCGTCTGCTGTTATAATGGTGAGGTCCGCATGTATAGCTTCGTCAAGCATGCGAGAGAGGCATCGGAGAGTGTTTTCAGTTGCAACAGAATGCAGTTTTCCGTCAGATGGCCATATAGAACTGGCTTCTCCACCCTGACTCTCCGACGGAAAAAAATAAATAAAAAATTGAAGGTTAAGAATCAACAATCTAACAACACTAGTCATCGGATAAAAAACATGATATGCTACTAAGTAACTCAAAACAATATGTTATATACAGGTAAATAGTTATAGAAGGAAAACAAAATGTAATATATTAACTAGGTCACTTATTTTACCACATTTACATCATGTATTAACATAGTGATGATTATAGACTCACATTGAGAGGATAGATCTTGAGGTCAAGAAATTCAACATCAATGATCAAGCGACCAAGGAATGTAGTATCCACAGGCCATACAAAGTCATCACATGTTCTAAGGAGCCTTTCGTGAACTGTGGCATTACAAGCACATACAAATTCACAACCATTATCAGCATTTCATCATACAATCTTGAAGTAGCTAAAATAAATGCAATATTAAACTTATTGGTCGCAAATTTAAGGCACTGACACAAAATTAGCCCTGTAAAAGTAAATAAGGTGTGTAAAGTCGCAGATATCCAAACATTCAAGTCAGATTACTAGAATTTCAGGTATGAAGCAAGACCCTGATAATTAAATATGCGAAATTGGAAATTACATATCAATCTCGGGTTGCAAGCTGTGATATATGGGGAAGGGTAAACAAACAAGAAAGCATTTGAGAATACAATTAAAGAAGGGGTCTTGTTAACGAGTGCCCCCGGGGCACTCTTTAAACATTCCAAAAGAAGAAATTATTCCATAAAAAAGTCAAATATTTCAATTTCAAATGCATTGATTACATAAATTTTCAAAAAAAATTACCATTTAAAGGTCTTAAAGATTCCCTTAAAGAAGTAATTCTGGGAATCGTTTAGTATTTTGTTTTCAGCATACTGATATTTATATACATTAAAGACTAACTTGAACTTGTTCGTACAATAATACAAATAAAAAAAAATTACCCCTCTAAAAAAAATCGCAATATTTTTTTGAGATTCTAATATTCCCAATGCGAGAATTACTATTATGTTCTAAACCAAATCTATAATAACTACTGTTATCATTTCCAGCAGAAGCCAAAGAACAAAATAGTAAAGATGAGAAATAACATAAAGGGGTTCAAAGAAAATAAAGAGTTAAATGTACTTCACATTGAAGTCTAAACAAGCAGTTCTGTATGAGGTTACCACAGAAACTTCGTTTTTCGGTGATATAGAAATTAACTACAAATGTCGGGCTAAAAGTGCATTACATTGAGAATATTAGCTCTTGGAACTTGGAAGTCTCTGCTTGGTTTAATCTCTCTACTTAAATATAGCTGCAACATTTCGTAATTTTGTTGTGTATGTGCATATTTATAATTCATGTCAGAATATGAACTGATTATATGTTGTGTATCTTAATTTATATCTTTATAATATCCTCTGCATATTTCCTGATACGAAACATGAGAAGTGTAAAGATCTAAACAGTATTATTATGGATATCCCCTGCTGCAGAGGCTGAAGGAATACAAGAATAAGCATGAATAGTGAGATGATGTGGGAAAGTTAAGAGTTTGTTGGAATTCCAGATCCAGATTCCAGAATAAGCATTTTGTTGCAATACATTATAAAGATGATGACAGTGAATTCAGATGCCAGCAGAACATAATGCCCATAATTTTCACACCACTTTTGACTATATTTGGATCAATGAAAAGGGATGAAACAGAGTAGAATATTACCAGGCTCTATTATTTAGATTGTTAACAAATAACAATAGGAATGAAGAAAATCAAACAACCTACAACTGCATTCCACTCAATACCCCCTCTTTTTCCTCGTCTACAGTTTAAGAGATATGAGATAGAACAGGACTTTGTTTCCATTCAGTTGTTAAAATATCTAAACAATAGACAATAATTTTGTTTTTACCCCCAAACCCCATTCAGTTTCTTTTGGACAACCCTAAGGATGAAGGACTAAAGGACCAATGGGGACAAAATCATCCCTTAAACTGAACATCCTCAGCCAAATTAGTCCACCAGTCATAAAAATCATAATTTGACTATAAAAGACCTGTTTGGTAACCGTTACTTTCTCATGAGCTTATAGCTTATTTTTACTAGCTTATAGCGGTTCTTTTTTTGTTTTTGAAGAAGCTAAACTAGCCCACCCAAATTGACATCCCGGCGAGAATCAAACCTGAGACCTTAATGAGGAGCACACTCCAAGGTCTCAAGCCAGCACCACCAGCCAACCCAAGTGGGTTAGCTTATAGCGGTTTTTGATAAATTAATTTAAGTAGCTTATAGCTTATCATTATTTATCTCAATTTTACCCCAATAATCTTAATCTATGAAGCACGGACACCGTACACGACGTTGATAATTTGTTTAGAAAATGAAATAATTCAATATAATCGCAAGTGTCAATGTCACGCTATAAGTTAACTTATCAACTGTTCACTATTGTTTACAAAACATAGCCAAATTTCAAGCAGAACTAAATTGACTGATGATTTAGAATTTGAAGAATAATTGACATAAATAAGAAAAGAAGTAAGAGATAGCATGCATACCAGGGGAAATGTAAAATTTGCGGGAGGAGGAAGAAGAAGAAGAAGTATTGGAAACACGAAGAATGAAACGAGCAATAGGAGGCTGTTCCTTAGAAACACGAGAAGGTTCAGGAAATAGATGAATATACAAATACCTGTTTCTCTCTATCGACAAATACCTGAAAACAACAAGATAGTAAAATAACCCAAAAATTCAACTTAGAATTCAACAACGTTTGTGATTACTTACCAGTTCCAAATACCAAGTTTGAAAGGGTCTGATTTTTTGTAAGAACATGGACCAAAGTTGTCGATTTTCCATTGAGCTAATCGGGAAATTGTTTCTACCTTCGAATCTCCCATTTTTGTTTAGTTAACATTGACCCATGATGAATGAGTTAGTCCCTCCTTACCCAACCAAACGCACTAGACCAGACAGATACATGTTTGTTGGACTGTGTCTTCTCAAACTTAAAAAAGTGTCTTCATCTATAAAGTCAAAAGTTTTCAATAAGTTTGATGCTTAATACATAAGACATTACGATTCACGTGGCATATTAAAAATTAAATAAACACCCCAGTCAGTATAATCCATAAAAACACTACCTGCGTCGGACCGTCCAAATAAAATTAGATGTTCAACGCTAATAAAAAAAAAATAGAATGATATTTTTGAGATCTATGAGTTTTTCGTGTATTCTATTTTTTTTTTAAAATACATTTTGTTTTGATTATATAATATGAACGATTTTTTGGATTTTTCTGATTATATAATCTAAAATGTGTGTAACAATGATTAATTTAATGGCAAATATTGTGGGTGTCACTTAAGAACTGGATGCTTGCTTGAGACCCTCGGTCCTATAGGACCCCCAAAAAATTTATCTTCAATGGAGATACTTAATTGAGTTAGGATCCTCTTCATTTAAACTCTTCTCCATTATTTTCTTTTGGAGAGATAAAGACACAAAAATCTTAAAAATAATTAATGATGATGGAACTCATTTAAAGATAGGATCCACCACCTATTTTTTGTGTATATCTCTTTCATAATGGCAACATCCATTTATTTTTATAAATGAGAGAGGATCTCAACTCAAAATGGTTGGCATTCACATGTGCTAGACACATCATTAGGTATTTATGCAAAGGTGCACCATGTAGAGGAAAAAATGGTTTTAATTGCCCTTGTTCGATGCACCACATGCTTGTATCTTTATTCAATGAGGAAACTCATATTTGGCATGATCATCCATTTATCTAATGGAGTTAGACCAATACCATCACCGGTCAAAGCGTTTCTGTCCTCGTTGAAGCGATTATTCGACTCAATCAATCAGGAATAACGATCATTGTCTTCACCGGTAAGCTCTTTTACAAGTTGATAACAGATCATATGATAATCATCAATAAATATTTTATGTAAGCCGGCAACTGCACAGAATCCACAATGACCATCACCAGCTACATCCACCACTTTTTCAATAAATTCATGCATGAATGACAGAATTTTGTCTTTGTGTGGGAAATTGTCTTTAACCGAACGTGGCTTAGGAGGATTAGGAGACATATTATTTTTACGTGGACTTTTCCTAGTTGAGCATGTTGACATGGTCTGTGAAGCATGTGTATCTGGATACCGAGAGTCAACATGCTCCCAGAGTGAAGGTGGTCGCTTTTTTGGATGTACAATATGTTTATCCTTTTTTTTTTTGCGCCCCTTTTCTATTGACCTTTTTTGAGGTGGACGCATAGGGTTCGTCTTTGGCAAAGCAAACTGTCAAAACTGTTCTTTCATATGCAGCTTCATGTTGTAGTCGGCATCTTTGAACCTGGCATGCATCGTATACAAAAATGTTAATTAGTTGGAATGCATAAGAAAACCAGGGAAATGCATTTTGTTTTGGTTCTCAGACATTTCAGATTATATATTCCGAAAATGTAAGACATAGTTCGGATACTATTATCCAAAATGCCCCTAACTCCCTACTTCCATATTGGCCTAGTACGTCTTCATGGGGCGTAAAAACCATCCTTTCAGATTATATAAGCCAAAACATATCTATTTTGTTCGGCTTATATAATCCAAAATGTTCCAGAACTTGAACAGAATACAGAAAACAGAAATTTAACTAAACACGGTTGAAAAAAAAAAAAAAAAGGACCTGAAATAAATCCCATTATGGTAGAAGAGAGATGTTTGCCTTTCTATCCTTAAGATCACCAGAGTACTAGCGTCTAGCCTCTAGGAAAACAGTATCAACAACATTCGTCAAAGTATTCTCCTAATCAGTGACAACGACTTTAGGTGAAATATCTTTAGAATTCAACAGGTCATGACACCTCTCAAGAGCCCAAGTGAAGTTTATCTTCCTTTTCAGACATAATATAAGCAAATGTAATAGAGAACGTCAACTTGGTAGAAGTTACACCAACAAACTCAAGAAACGAAAGACGGTATTTGTTGATCTTATAAGTGGAATCTAACATAAGCACAATAAAGAATGTGTTAAACAACTTAATAGCATCTAGATGCACCTAAAAAATACCTTTAACATCATCGGAATCAGCATACTTCATACAATGATAAACATACTTATTCTCAACTTGATTTCATGATAAATATACTTATTCTCAACCAATGGTTTCATAAGATGTTGCATTTCAGTTCTCAGACCTCTAGTAGACTGCCTATACTTGTGACATGCATTATAAATGAAATTCTGGCAAGTCCTGATGCTGAACGTAAAACAGAGTATGCAAAACAGTAGTTCAGAAGCAAAATAATAACAGACAGAAAGTAAAAAACACAGGTGATTTGTTAACCCAGTTCGGTGACAAACACACCTACGTCTGGAGGCTACCAAGCCAGGAAGGAAATCCACTAGCGTAGTCCTAGTTCTAAGTTCTCAGCAAACTCCCAGTTTACAACTTATCACCTAGCAACTACCCGTATTGACTTCAACCTAGGAACTCCTAGACCTGAGATCCCATCTCACTTCCCCTCAGTCAATCACTACCCAAGTGATATCAGACTCTAATAACAAACAAACTAGGAGACACACTCCAAATACACAAAACGTCACTCTTGCTTAAAAGCTCATAAGTGATTCACAATTACAACTCAATAAAACACAGTCCTAAGCTTGCATCAAGGTGACACAAGAAAGGCTCACAATTAACAGACTCAAAACCTAAATATACTCTTTCAATGATAGCTTTGGTTAAGTTGATTTTCTTCAATAGCAGCGCCCTCTATTTATAGTCTTCAGCAGTAACAAATATTTGAACCAAATATTCTTCAAAGATATATTTCCTAAATTCTTCTTTAGAAATATATTTCACAATCAGATCTTTCTTCAGGCTAAAACACATATTTGAATCAATTATTCTTTTCAGAAATATATTGACACAAATATTCTTCAGAAATATATTTTCCAACTATCACTTTGAAAATATATTCACAAATAAAACAATATCCAATCTTCAAAATATATCTTGCGAAAATAACTTATTTCTAGAACACACGCAGCTTGGTAGAATTCTTCAATTAAATCTTCAACAGATCAGGTGAGAAAAATAAACAACTCTAAGTGCGAAAACAAGACTGCTTCTGAAAGATGCTTCTGAAGTTCAACTTCTGAAGGTTCAGCGTCTGAAGTTTAGCTTCTGAAGGTTCAGCGTCTGAAGTACTGTTCAGCGTCTGAAGTTCAGCTTCTGAAGGTTCAGCGTCTGAAGTACTGTTCAGCTTCTGAAGACCCGGCTTCTGAAGACGCACATCTTGCTTGTATATTTGATTTTAGCAAACATGAAGCCAACAACCAAATATCCAACAATCTCCCCCTTTGGCATATTTTTGGCTAAAATCAATTTGAGAACAAAGGCAAGATCTTCACTCATCAAAGTTGCGTAACCATGAAGAACATAACATAAACGTAGCAACCAAAAACAACAGAGTCAGCAGTGGCACATAATAGACAAAACTCCCCCTGAAACATATCATTCAGCAGCAGCTTCTGAAAACATACACTACTCCCCCTGAAACAGAGACTCCCCTTGAAACACATCAGCTTCTGAAACAGAGACTTCTGAAACTGTATTCTGAACAACAGTAGTGTTTTTGAAACAACAAATTTCTGAAACAAACTCTTATCTCCCCCTTTTTAGCCAAACAATTTTGACAAAACAACCATGCAATCACCAGGAGTAGAAAGAACAAGAACCAGCAGAGGTTACAAAGCATATGCACACAGGCAGAAGAAAAATAAAGGGAATAGGCCTAGAAATCTACAGCACATTTCTATTCAGAGGATATAAACATCCATCACAGCACCACACACAGAACTCACATCAGAACCATCATCAAAACCATCATCAGGATCAGAATCACACAGACATAGTACCCACACACAAAGTCTCCACATAGGAACAACAACAAGAGAACACAACTGCAGATTATAGTACAAATTTGCAGCCCAGAAGCACAAAATGAAATCCAGGACATAGACAAAAAAATTGACAGTCTTCAGACTCAGCATTAGAAGCTGCATCATCATCAGACACAGCATCAGAAGCTGCTTAGTCTTCATTAGGATCAGCATCATCATCATCACCCTCAGCACACTGCAAGGCTTCTTTACCAAACTCTCTTTCTACAGCAAGCCTCTTCTGAACATAGGGCATGATGTCTTGAACATCTTGCTCAACATCATCCTCAGACTTACTAGGATCCACTTATTTTCCTTTTAGTGCCTTCTTCTTTGAGACAGGAATCACCACCTTGCTCCAACCTTTAGATGGTCCAACAACAACACTCTTCTTAGCAACAGGAGTAGGCCTGCTGGCAGCAGCAACAACCTTTCCTTTCTTATTCTTCAGCCTCTTCCCAACACTTTCACATTTTGGTCTCCATTCCTTTGTGACATTGATTACAACAGGTCCAGATTTTAGGTGCTTGGGGTATCCATGCAGCTTGTAACAGAATGGCTTTATGTGCCTCTTTTTACCACAATGATGACATATCCAAGGACGAGATGCCCTCCTGCTCTTAGATCCATGAGGTTGGTTCTGATGTTCCAACTTAGGTTTGCCCATCATTGGACCATATGTTCTAACAACTGCAATGAACCTTTTAGCTGGATTTTGTTGTTTGTTGTTCAAGGTCCTATAATCAAACCCTATTCCTTCGGGTTTCCCTTGGTTCTAACTCTCCAATATCTCTTCTAGCACATCAGTACCAGTGTTCATCATTCTGACCTGCTTCTTCAAATGTTCAAGTTGAGAGTTCAGCTGGGTTACCTCATCTTTGAGATCAGAAATTTGCTCTAAGTGTTCACTTCTTTCAACATGCAGTTGACTGATAGTCTTCTTCTGATTTTCTAATAACTTGCAAGCTTCTTCATTTCTGAGGTATAGTTCTTTGTAATAGATAGCCAGTTTTTCACAACACAATTCTCCATCAC
The DNA here is from genome assembly GCA_018208015.1 of Medicago ruthenica. Taxonomy (NCBI): domain Eukaryota; kingdom Viridiplantae; phylum Streptophyta; class Magnoliopsida; order Fabales; family Fabaceae; genus Medicago; species Medicago ruthenica. Next base: position 98,828,179 of record CM031371.1, read on the forward strand.
TTGACTTAGTATCAGATGGTGCTTCAGAACCTGATGGTGCTTCTGAAGCCTCAGAACCTTTAACTTTATCATCAGACATACATCTACCAGTTAAAGCACAGACATACTTAGCAGACTCATTCTCCACTTCTCCTTCTGAGTCATCTTTATCAGACCAAGACACAGCCAAACTTTTCTTCTGTTTCTTGAGATATGTGGCACATTTTGTCCTAATGTGACCATATCCTTCACACTCATGACACTGAACTCCCTTTGATTGATTGCTCTTCTCATCAGTTCTTGTCTTCTTCAAGTCATTTGGTTTGAATCTCCTGCCAGCCTGGTTGAGAATCTTGTTAAACTGTCTACCAAGCATCACAAGAGCTTCTGATGTGCTTTCATCGTCCACAGTATCAGCATCTGCTACAAAAACAACACTTTTCCCCTTTTTATCAGTTCTATTATTGAAAGCTATCTCAAAATTTTGCAAGGACCCTATCAACTCCTCAACCTTCATACTGGATATGTCTTGTGCTTCCTCAATGGCAGTTACCTTCATGTCAAATCTCTTAGGAAGAGACCTGAGTATTTTTGTCACAAGCTTCTCATCAGACATTCTTTCTCCAAGAGAATCAAATGAGTTGGCCATGTCCAGAACGTTCATATAAAAGTCTTGTATATTTTCATCCTCCAACATTTTGAGATTTTCAAACTTGGTGGTGAGAAGTTGAAGTCTGGACATTTTTACCTTGGATGTGCCTTCATGAGTAGTTTTGAGAATCTCCCATGCATCCTTAGCTATAGTGCACTGCTTGATCAGTCTGAACATATTCTTGTCCACTCCATTGAATATAGCATTCAAGGCCTTGGAGTTTCCAAGAGCTAATTCATCTTCTACCTCGGACCACTCTTCTTCTGGTTTCAGATCAGTTGTCTTCTTTCCATCTTTGTCAAGCACAACAGGATGTTCCCAACCCTTCAGAACTGCTTTCCAGGTTTTACTGTCTATAGACTTAAGAAAAGCACTCATGCGTGATTTCCAATAGCCATAGTTGGAACCATCCAACAGAGGTGGTCTGTTCACAAATCCTCCTTCTTTATCCATTATGCCAGAAAAAAAAAAAAAAAAAAACTTCCCTGGAGCTCACCCTAAAACAGGCAGGGTGCTTGCTCTGATGTCAATTGAAATTCTGGCAAGTCCTGATGCTGAACGTAAAACAGAGTACGCAAAACAGTAGTTCAGAAGCAAAATAATAACATACAGAAAGTAAAAAACACAAGTGATTTGTTAACCCAGTTCGGTGATAAACACGCCTACGTCTGGAGGCTACCAAGCCAGGAAGGAAATCCACTAGCATAGTCCTAGTTCTAAGTTCTCATCAAACTCACAGTTTACAACTTATCACCTAGCAACTACCCGTATTGACTTCAACCTAGGAACTCCTAGACCTGAGATCCCATCTCACTTCCCCTCAGTCAATCACTGCCCCAATGATATCAAACTCTAATAACAAACATAGTATGAGACACACTCCAAATACACAAAACGTCACTTTTGCTTAAAAGCTCATGAGTGATTCACAATTACAACTCAATAAAACACAGCCCTAAGCTTGCATGAAGGTGACACAAGAAAGGCTCACAATTAACAGACTCAAAACCTAAATATACTCTTTCAATGATAGCTTTGGTTGAGTTGATTTTCTTCAATAGCAGCGCCCTCTATTTATAGCCTTCAGCAGCAACAAATATTTGAACCAAATATTCTTCAAAGATATATTTCCAAAATTCTTCTTTAGAAATATATTTCACAATCAGATCTTTCTTCAGGCTAAAACACATATTTGAATCAATTATTCTTTTCAGAAATATATTGACACAAATATTCTTCAAAAATATATTTTCCAAATATCTCTTTGAAAATATATTCACAAATAAAACAATATCCAATCTTCAAAATATATCTTGCGAAAATAACTTCTTTCTAGAACACACGCAGCTTGGTAGAATTCTTCGATTAAATCTTCAACATATCAGGTGAGAAAAATAAACAACTCCAAGTGCGAAAACAAGACTGCTTCTGAAAGATGCTTCTAAAGTTCAACTTCTGAAGGTTCAGCGTCTGAAGTACTGTTCAGCGTCTGAAGTTCAGCTTCTGAAGGTTCAGCGTCTGAAGTATTGTTCAGCTTCTGAAGACCCAGCTTCTGAAGACGCACATCTTGCTTGTATATTTGATTTTAGCAAACATGAAGCCAACAACCAAATATCCAGCAGCTTCTGAAAACATACACTACTCCCCCTGAAACAAAGACTCCCCCTGAAACACATCAGCTTCTGAAACAGAGACTCCTGAAACTGTATTCTGAACAACAGTAGTGTTTCTGAAACAACAAATTTTTGAAACAAACTATTATCTCCCCCTTTTTAGCCAAACAATTTTGACAAAACAACCATGCAATCACCAGGAGTAGAAAGAACAAGAACCAGCAGAGGTTACAAAGCATATGCACACAGGCAGAAGAAAAATATAGGGAATAGGCCCAGAAATCTGCAACACATTTCTATTCAGAGTATATAAACATCCATCACAGCACCACACATAGAACCCACATCAGAACCATCATCAAAACCATCATCAGGATCAGAATCACACAGACATAGTACCCACACACAAAGTCTTCACAGAGGAACAATAACAAGAGAACACAACTGCAGAGTATAGTACAAATTTGCAGCCCAGAAGCACAAAATGAAATCCAGGACATAGACAAAAAAATGTGCCTTTGTTATTGCCCTACATTTTTCAGTTTTTAATAACTCTGATAAATCTAAGAAAAAGGTACCACTACAAACATAATTAATGTGTAGCGGGTGGATTCTCATAAATCACACGCCCTTCATATTATGTTTCTTTTTTCATAAACTCCTCTGATAAATCCTTGAAAATAGTACACCACTCCTACAAAAAAAATAACACATTGTTTAATACCTTGGATGATAGTAAAAAATTATTTATGTATGTTACTTAATCAGCTTCATACATATCATTGCATCTATATATGTACAATATAGAACAATTATCCGGGCTCCAAATGCATCCCTCGTGTATCAGTAGAACATGGTGGCCTCTTCTAAACTCAATAAAAAAGTGTTTGATTCAGAAGAAGCTTTATCAACAGTCAAAGATCTGAGAATAACGTTTGACTCTGGTAAGACTCGAAGCCACAAATGGAGAGTTACTCAGTTGATGCCACTTTTGGAATTAATTGTAAAGCACGGAAAAGAGATTGTTGAAGCTCTTTACTTTGACTTATCCAAATCTGAAGCTGAATCCTTCATCCAAGAGGTACTCAATTTTTCACAGTACTATTTTACCATTTTTATTGTTTATTGAAATTGAAGTGCTCCTTCTTTTTCAGTTTCTATTTTTGTTATATATATATATATATATGTTTCTTCAAATTAATTTGAGATTAATTTGATTGAATTTGAGTATTAATGTGTAGTGGGTGGTTTCTCATAAATCACACGTATGTTTCTTTTTTCATAAAATCCTCTGATAAATCCTCGACAATAGTACACCACTCCAAACATAACTAATATGTAGTGGGTGGTTTCTGATAAATCACAAGTAACTTGCAAAACCTCATTCCCTTCTTATAAGGCACTTCCCTAAACTTCTTATTCACCATAAATTATTTTAGCATGACAATGGTGAAAGTAACTTTAATCTCTGAGATTTTCTATGGTAAGATTGAGTTTCATGTGAGGGCTCAAGTCATTCATCTTTTGTCAATTCAAGATCGCAACAACTCCTCTGAAGAAGAAAGTATTCAAATGATTTTTCTAGATGAAAAGATAATATTTTTTATTAAACAAGAATATCATATATGGTGAAATTCATTTGTTGCTTGCATGTCCATTTTCTTGATTGCAGTTTTCAACATCTGCAAAATTATTGGCTATTATAACGAGAATATGAATTTTAAAAAGAACATGACAGAGTGGCTTTTTAGAACAAATAAATGTAGAATTATGTAAAACAACAATATAGCGTCGTGTATGTGTGTTTAACAACCAAAATGCATTATGTTGTAATTCAATTATTATTCTTGTCAATTTTTTTAATTTATACGCACTGATTTTGTTTTATGGTTATTGTTTATGTCTGTTGAAAGTGTGGAAAAATTCGTGCAAGCATCATAAAGAATTTGATGGTGAAGTTTAAGGGTGAAATTGAAGATGGTTCAGCTCATGCCTTTGAAAATTTTATGGTTGCTAGCAATGATCCTTCACACAAGGCTACTGAACAAAAGTATAAGCTGAATTTCATGCATTTAACCAAGGTTTTCAAAATCTCAACTACAGATAGATATACTTAGTTGTCATTTTGATTTGATGTCCTTCCTATCAGTGCTGGCAGCTACTAGAGATGACAAGTTACTTGGTAAATACTATTCTTTTTTATACGCATGAGTTTATATATATATATATATATATATATATATATATATATATATATATATATATATACACTTTCATGGATACAATTTTTGACTTGCTTCTTAACATTTATTTAAATTAGATATTATTGGACATGTTGAAAATGACGTTGTGAAGGAAACCGATAGAAATAGTAAAAAGAGTATGGTTATGGATTTGACTCTTGGGTATTTAGAGTAATTTCAATACTTTTAATGCTGATTATTTTGAACTTGATATCCATATTTTAAGGAACTTGTTGACATGTCTGTCATATTTGTGTTAGTAATGTAAAATTAATAGAATACATTGCATTTTGTGCGATCAATTTGCCGAAAGGGATGCAACTATTTTTGGAGAAGCATGATTTAGCAAAATCTGTAATTATCATATTGCAACTTTACAAGCTGAAAAAATATTTTGGTACATATTATATATTAGTTTTCATACTATATATTAGTATTTCTTTTTCCCTGCAATTATTTCTTTATTAGTATTTCATCTCCTTCATCAACATTTATTGGTTATTCTATATATGCATATGTGATGATCTTACTTGAAAAGTGATGATCCAATTGGATAATAGTAATAATAGGTAAAAGTGTTAATTTTTATAAAAAAAAAAATAAGCATCATTCGCGTTTGTGAGTGCCAACGGATTATTCCCTTAGGTACGAGAGTCGTGACATGTTTTTATCAATCTTTATCTTTATAATACTAAATGTTAGGTAGTGTTGCCCTAACCCTAATGATTAGCCCTAATTTTTAGTGGAAAAAACTCCTGATGGGGATCGAGTCAGGTACCACATGCTTCCAATTCACAACTCTTACCACCAGGCTACTGATGTTTTTTATGACATGTGATTGCTTCAACGTTGTATATTCATCACAAATCTCGGGTCATCTTTCTTTCAATCTCACAATCTCTAAATTATTTCTCACTCACTTTCATCTCTCTCATTATCATTCAATTGAACCTAATAACCATAACTCCGCCCTTTTTGACGGACCTAATTAATTTTTATGAAAAAAAGGTCTGCAAGGAATTGAATCAGGAGCACATGAAAATGTCATTTTTTTTAAAAGTCACTAACGTCATTGCAATTCTTTTTTTGATAACAGTTCCTTTTCATTATTAACGATTCCTTTTCATTATTTTTTTTTCAATTACCACATAACAATTCCTTTTTATTATTTTTTTTTCTTTCGGTTACCACATAACAATTGTTTTTCCTTTTTATAGATTTAACGGCCCTTGCGGTTAGGATCAGTTTCTTGGTGTACGCTTACTACGTGCTACGATATTAAAGTTGCATCTTTAAAATTGTTGATAATTTGACTAATTCAGATTATAATTTTATCATTAGAAACTTCACTTTTTAGTGTAATTTTGTCTACCTCTTTGTTTCTCCTATATTATATTAATTACTTGAAGTTATTTATTCTGCCTTTTTATTTGCGAAAATCACTACACTTATAACGTTACTTTGTTTTCTCACTTTGACTTTTTAAACATATTTACTATTTTCAATTTGTTTATTTTAGTTGTTCTTTTAACATGAATGTAATCAAATATGAATGTTGAGAAAGAATGAATTCGGAAACACAAACTGGTAATATTATTTGGTAACAAAATAAAGTTAATAACTTAAATTGATGTAATTTTTGCATCTTTTCTTTTGTTTTTTTTCGATCGTTTCATAACAAAGTACTGAATCTGTAAGTAAAAATATAATCAATTTGATATTTATATACAAAATTCTACAAAACCCGTGCATCGCACGGGTTAGAGTCTAGTTTATATACTTTTGTTGAAGACTAATATATAGTCTTCACATATGCTATTTGTGACTATCATACCACAACTTTACTTCATATTTATCTATTTGTTTGTACTTAACATGATTAGTGAGTGTATCAAATACTTTTTATGGAACCAAAATGTTGTTGAATGCTGATTTACCTCATGTAACTTATTATAAAATCGTAGTAAGTGTTAACAACAAAGTAACATCAGTGAACTTTTTTTTTTGTTTCCTCGTGCTATGTGTATTTTCCGCTGCCTTAACCCCTTATATCACTTATAATATGAACATACTCAATGTGACAGGCCTTGAACTAACTCTAATAGTAAGTCAAATGATTGGACTTGCTATACCCTCTCTATATGATGATTTGCTTTAGACAGAGATGATGACTATTGAGGATTTGATCAGAGCAATTGAGGTATGTCTTTTGATGACAAAATTTATAACATGTCAATTTTTCATGATTTACTTGAAGTCGTTATAATGTATATATCTTCAATCTTTTTCGGTTGGTTATAAAAAAACATTAACAGAAATGTGTTGGATCTGTTTTGGTGAGGACCTGTGAGCTAGAGACCCATTTAGGTTGGTATTATCAAACTTGCACAAAATGTGCATTGAAAGTTATTACTGTTGATGGTAGCATGTACTGTGAGAAATGCAAGAAACCAAAGATTGCTATTCCAAGACAAGTGATTCAAATGCATTTGAATCTATGATGATATGATTACTATACTTTTAATTTTTCTATGGTGATCACGATTGTGCATTCAAATTTTCAAGTTTAAGGTTCATGTCCAAGTGATAGACTATTCGTGGTCAACAACTTTCACATTGTTTGATCGTATTGCTTCCCAAATTTTGGGTAGAAATGTGCACGATTTGCTCGATTCTATGGATCAAGTAATTTCGTTTTCGGTGTAAATCTTTTATAAACATTTGATTCATCCCATATTTAAAAAATTCTTACTCAAATTATTTGTACATAGGATATGGTTTACCCATGTGAACTTAACATATTTGTGGACAAAAGGATGTTGTTTAAGGTTGAGGTCAGCGATGGCCATCTATTTCGCAGCTGTCATATGAAGGTGAGAAAAACACGAGAGGGGGGTGGGTTGAATTGTGTTTGCTTTTCTGAAAATTTTTTCTATGTTGTTTAAACAAAACAGAGCAAGCATGATATATATATATAGAAAGAGAGAGAGAGAGAGAGAGAGAGAGAGAGAGAGAGAGAGAACAACACAAGAAATTATACTGGTTCACCCCACAATCTGAGGTTAGTCTAATCCTCTTGCACTTTCAAGAGATTATTTGCTATAGTCATACACCATTACAATTACTTAGACACACAAGTCTAAGATTTCCTTGTCTCACACTTGAGGACTTCTACAATCAAAGTTTACAAATAAATTTAATTGTGTTTACACTTTGAAACACCGAGAGTGGTAAACTAACTTAAAGCTCAATAAACTTCTGACGAAATTCTAAGATTGAAAGTTTGTAAGAATTTTTTTAAGTGTTTGTGCGCTATATAATTTGAGAGAGTTTTGGCCACTTGTAAAATTGCGTGAAGTCTCTTAAGTTCTTCAAATGCTCAGGTTATTAAATAGGAGAAGATAATAGAGTCGTTGTTTGAAGAAGTGACAGTGCATTAATTTTCCTTAAAATACTTTGATTATGTTTGAATACTTTGCCTCTAATGGATAACTTCGTTGAATAATACTAGAGGGATAATTTGCTTCTTTTGGAATGATTTGTTACATCCTTTTTGCCTTTGAAAAATGTGTTTTTTTCTGCACGTGGTCAGAAGAAGACAAACAATACAATCAAAACCTGAAAGCGACGTTCCATCATAAAAAGAGAAAACTTGTCTTAGTATTGACTGCTGACGTTTGCTTCCAACATAGTCTTAAAGGCTTGGTGCACTTTCTGACTAGAGCTTTGACTTTTTATTGACCCTTTTTCAGATCATAGTTTAAGTCTTTAGAGCTTCTCTTGAGTACTAAATGCATTCTATAGTCTAAGTCTTCAGAGCTTGGTGCTTCAGTACTAAAAACTTGACTTTGAAGTCAGAATTTTAATTCTATTGTCCTGCATCCTTGACCCACATTAGAGTATCCAATTGTTCTTTCATACATTGTTATCATTAAAACCTTATAGACATTGATCTGAAATCCAATTTGGTTCAACAACGTAATTATACAATGAAGAAACTTATTAAAGATGGGAATATGGTTGACCAATTGTTGTCTCTTCATGGGATCAATGTATGAATACCCTTTATGGCTTAATTAATTCATTATCAAATTTTTCACACCTCTAATTATGTGATATGTCTGTAAAAATTGAAAAATGCAACTGAGGAAGTTGATTATGTTTATGTGCTTTGTGAGATGGGTGATAACAATGCTTTGGTACTATTTTTTTTTTACAAAAATACGAGAGAAGGAAAAGAGATAAAAAATATACTATGAAATAGGGATAGAAGGAGAGAAGACCCACGAGGATGAAGGGGAAAACTTACCCTACACCCCAACAATTAGACCTCTACCCCTACAAACCAACAAAAGTACCAATTTTAACCCTTTTAGAAAATACACCCATTCACCCCTTCAAGTTTTCGTAAATCCATTGGCAAATTTTCGGGATTTCCCCGTCTTTAATCTCAACATCACACACTTTCGCCAACACCATTTTCTTTAAAAATTGAAATGTAAGTTGTTTTTGCAGCAACTATTTGATCCGGGTTCGTAAATCCAATATCCAAAACTGATTGCACATGGAAGGAGAAGTGTAGGGTTGGGGGGAGAGTTATATAGTAATTCTAAAAAATTTATGTCGTATGCGATATGACTATGGTGGGCTATAAAGTTTTTTTTTTTTGTAATTTAAGACTATTTGGTAACTATATTGTACTTTGAATCTTTCAGATTCACTGTTTGTTGAGTTTTTTGGATTGTTCTTTGTCATGAGTTCATACGTGTTCATGTTCTGAAATTTTATTCTTTATTTTTTTTTTCAATTAGTTCTGGATTGTTATCAATCTTGATTTGTTGGGAAGAGGCTGCTGCACTTGAAACCTGAAATGATTAATGGTTATGCACGAAAACTCAAAGCGTATGGGGTTGCCACACTAACCTTTAGGTTCGATTCGCCCCCACCAATAACTTTATATTGGATGCAATAGGAATGTCCAGCGAATCCCCTTCAGGATACTATGAGTTCCTTGATGTGTATTGCACAATCACACCAAGCGTATCTCCTAACAATATTTGACAGAAATATGTTTCCAACAATTCACTCATGCATTAGAGAATTGATGGATGATTTAGAGTATGAGAATGAGGGAGAATTTGACTGTAATTGATGTCAAAAACGTGCTCCTTCTGATACACAAATGCCATGCATTTATAGTGCATCATATGCCCCTTCATATGAGAGAATGCAACTTTTAATCAAAAGTTACAACCATATACATTCAACTTTTGGCTTGAATCAATGCAATGATTCATGATTTATCAGTAAATGATAACTTCCCAATGTATACAAGTCATTCTCATGAAGAGTTACAACTTTTGGAACCCAAAACTATGAGAAAAAGTGCAGAAAAACACATCCAGTCCCGTGGTAATCGATTACCATGTGTAATTTTCTGTTTTTCAGTTTTTCTCACCTATTTTGGAAATCTCCAACAATCCCCCACCATTTTCAAAATACTAAATCCCATAAAACTGGAAATTCCATGGTTTCAGATAATGGTATCTCACGATTTGAACCATTACTTAGTAAATTAAGTTTTCGCTCATTCCTAAATAGTATGGTAGGCAAGCTTTGAACCAACTATTCATTAGAACAAGTGTACATAATTTACACATAGAATCTCAATATCATTAATAAAGAGAACTGTAAGATGACACATTAATAAGGCCTTGTGTCATATATCCCTTTTCATGAAAACTTAAGAGTCAAGCCCTTGAACTCCGTGAAGCGGCCAAACTTCATTCTCACATAGGTAGACTATATCGGAAATGCCCCATAAGTATGCATTTCAGCAAATGTATGCTATATGTCCATTAAGAGAAAAATCTCAACCTACCATTTTTTAATCTTATGGTCCAAGTACTTTTAACCTTGGGATGTATCTATTAACAAGTACTTCAATTACTCTAATAATGTACTTTCACCATTGAACCCAAGACTTGATGTTACTCAAGTGTGGGTTGAGTTTCCATTATTGGTAATCAATTAGATATGGGCTTGAGTCCCATCCCCAATGATGTCTTCAACACCATGTCTCTTGTCAAACCTTTCGTCAAAGGATCTGCATGATTCTTTTCTGTTCTTACCAACATGATGGATATTACTCCATTAGAAATCAAGTCTCTTACATAGCTATGTCTTAAACCAATATGCCTTGATTTCCCATTGTATACTTGACTATAGGCCTTTGATAGTGTGGATTGACTATCACAATGTATGGATACTGGTGCCATTGGCTTTTGCCAGACTGGTATCTCATACAACAAATTCCTTAGCCATTCTGCCTCTTTACTTCCTGCAGCCAATGCAATAAATTCTGCAGCCATGGTGGAGTCGGCAATGCATGTCTGTTTCTTTGAACCCCAAGAAACTGCACCTCCACCAAGGTTGAAGATCCATCCACTTGTGGAAGCATGATCCTCAACATAAGTTACCCAACTAGCATCTGTGTATCCTTCCAAAACTGAAGGGTCTCCACTATACGTTAAACAATAATTCATTGTTCCTTTCAAGTATTTTAATACTCGTTTCACAGCATGCCAATGTTCTTTACTTGGATTGCTAGTATACCGACTTAACCTTCCAACAGCATATGCTATATCAGGTCTTGTACAGGTCATGGCATACATCAAGCATCCGATTACTTTTGCATATTCAAGTTGTGCCACCGGACAACCTTTGTTTGGTTGCAAACTAACAGTTTGGTCAAATGGGGTAGAGACCGGATTACAATCTAAATGATTGAATTTCTGAAGCACCTTTTCTATATAATGAGATTGGGATAAACCAATGTGGTTACCATCTCTTATGATTTTAATTCCTAAAATCACATCTGCTTCGCCTAAATCTTTCATATCAAAATTTTTGGATAAGAAAGCTTTAGTCTTTTCTACCTCATCTAAACTTGTGCCAAAAATTAACATATCATCTACATATAAACAAATCATGACACCTTTTCCATTGTGGAATTTACTGTAAATACACTTGTCAGATTCATTTATAATGTATCCATTGGCTAACACAACTTGATCAAATTTTTGGTGCCATTGTTTGGGTGCTTGTTTCAACCCATATAAAGACTTAGTTAATTTACACACTTTATCTTCTTGACCTTTGATCACAAACCCTTCTGGTTGTTTCATATATACCTCTTCATCCAACTCTCCATTTAGGAAAACAGTTTTAACATCCATTTGATGGATAACAAACTTATGGATGGATGCTAGTGCAATTAGCACTCTAATTGATGCAATTCTTGCAACAGGTGCATATGTATCAAAATAATCAATTCCTTCTTTTTGTGTAAACCCTTTGGCAACTAGTCTAGCCTTGAATTTATCAATGGTACCATCAACTTTCATTTTCTTTTTAAAAGATCCATTTACAACCTATTGGCTTGGATCCGGGTGGGAGATCTACTACTTTCCAAGTTTTATTACCCATAATTGAATCCATTTCTTCCTGGATAGCTTCTTTCCAAAAGGATGAATCTTGAGACTTTATAGCCTCTTCATATGTCACTGGATCACTCTCAAGGTTAAAGCAAATTGGTCCATAACTATTTATGGATGTACCAGTTCCTTCTATAAGAAACATGAAGAAGTCAGGTCCAAAATCTTTTTCTTTTCGGATCCTCTTACTCCTTCTAAGTTCTGAACCATCCAATGTATCTACATTTGATTCATTGTTGTCTAAATTTGGTACATTAGAATGAACAATGTCCTTGGGATAAGAGAATGATTTAAATCTATCTTCTTGAAAAATTGCATCTCTTGACTCAATTACTGTATTGACAGAATATGAGTCATTCGATTCAATAACCAAGAATCTGTATGCTTTGCTATTTTCTGCATAGCCTAAGAATACACATTCAATTCCTCTTTCATCCAACTTCTTTCTTTTTGGTTCAGGCACTTTCACAATTGCTCTACAACCCCAAACTTTTAAATAATTAAGATTTGGCTTCCTTTGTTTCCAAAGTTCATATGGGGTTATTTTGTTCCTTTTGTTTGGAACCCTATTGAGGATATAACATGCTGTAAGCATTGCTTCACCCCAATATCCTTTAGATAATCCAGAATAGGACAACATGGCATTAACCATTTCTACCAAAGTCCTATTCTTCCTTTCTGCTATTCCATTTTGTTGTGGGGTGTATGGTGCAGTAACTTGATGCACAATACCGGTGGATTCAAAATAACTCGGATGATAGAATTCTCCTCCCCTATCGCTTCTAAAGCATTTAATGAAAGTTTCATGTTGAAGTTCTACTTGTGCTTTAAACATTTTGAATTTATCTAAGACTTCATCTTTTGAATGCATTAAATAAACATAACAAAATCGAGTGCAATCATCAATGAAAGTAACAAAGTACTTTTTACCACCAATGGTGGGCCAACCATGTAAATCACATACATCTGAATGAATTAAATCTAGCACCCTAGAACTTCTTTTAACACTTTTAAAAGGTTGTCTTGTAATTTTAGTCAACATGCAAGTAGTACATGAATCAAAGTTTTTATCAAGATTAGGAATTAGATTTGATTTCATCATATCCTCCAATTTTCTAAAATTAACATGTCCCAATCGCATATGCCATAAATCACAAGACTCAACAATATAAGCAGAAATCATATCATTATTATTAATATTTGCAATATTACATTTGAACATATTCTCACACAAATATCCCTTTCCTACAAACATACCCCCTTTTGAGAGGATAAATTTATCTCCCTCAAATACAGATTTGAACCCATTCTTATTAAGTAATGGTACAGAAATCAAGTTCTTCCTAACTTCAGGAACATAAAATACATCTTTAAGAGTAAGTGTCTTTCCAGAAGTGAATTCAATCTCTATGGTCCCTTTTCCTTGGACTTGCACAGTTGAAGCATTTCCCATGTACAAAACACTCCCATCTTCATTTATGGTCTTAAACAATTCCTTGTTTTTGCACACATGACGAGTAGCACCAGAGTCTATCCACCAAGAATCAACATCTTCAATCATGTTGATTTCAGAAATGACCGCAACAAGATCATCATTTGTTGCACTTGAATTCTTTTCTTTGTTCTTCTTTTTCAAGAACCTGCACTCATTCTTAAAGTGTCCTTCTTTCCCACAAAAATAACATTTACCTTTCCTTTTCTTTTTAATGTTATTACCATTGTGGTTTTGAGACTCATCATTTTCATGATTTCTCTTTTTGGAAGTCTTACTTGATTTTCCCTCTTCCACAACATGCACCTTCTCTTGAGTAATTTGATTTTTAATACCTTCTTGTTTTCGGTATTCTTCTTCTAAACGAAGGTGATTTCCAAATTGCTCAAGAGAGATATCTTCCTTCTTATGTTTCATGGATCGTTTAAAATCTTTCCATGAAGGAGGGAGTTTGTCAATTATGGATGACACAATGATAGTTTCATCCATATGCATGTTATGTTGTTTGTAGTTGTTAAGAATACGTTCAATATCATATAATTGTTCCATAACAGGCTTACCATCTACCATTTTGTAATTATTAAATTGTGAGACAAGGAATTTCTTACTTGTAGCGTCTTCACGCATGTATCTGGTTTCCAATTTGTCCCACAAATCCTTTGCCGATGGGCTGCTCTGGTAGATATCGAACAGAGAATCAGACATACCATTCAAGATATGTCCCAAGCAGATGTAGTCATCGTTGTCCCACTTCTGTCTCTCTCTGGTCTCAGCAATGGTTTCATCATCTTTCTCCACGGGCCTTGCCATGTTCAGAACGTAAGCCACCTTCAATGTTGTGAGAAGAAACTTCATTTTCTTCTGCCAACGGATGAAGTTTCCTCCATCAAACTTTTCCAACTTAACAAAGTCAGAGGTCATTTCTTTCAATGAAGCAGCCATAAAATCGAACCTAAAGATTGTTATCAATCTTGATTTGTTGGGAAGAGGCTGCTGCACTTGAAACCTGAAATGATTAATGGTTATGCACGAAAACTCAAAGCGTATGGGGTTGCCACACTAACCTTTAGGTTCGATTCGCCCCCACCAATAACTTTATATTGGATGCAATAGGAATGTCCAGCGAATCCCCTTCAGGATACTATGAGTTCCTTGATGTGTATTGCACAATCACACCAAGCGTATCTCCTAACAATATTTGACAGAAATATGTTTCCAACAATTCACTCATGCATTAGAGAATTGATGGATGATTTAGAGTATGAGAATGAGGGAGAATTTGACTGTAATTGATGTCAAAAACGTGCTCCTTCTGATACACAAATGCCATGCATTTATAGTGCATCATATGCCCCTTCATATGAGAGAATGCAACTTTTAATCAAAAGTTACAACCATATACATTCAACTTTTGGCTTGAATCAATGCAATGATTCATGATTTATCAGTAAATGATAACTTCCCAATGTATACAAGTCATTCCCATGAAGAGTTACAACTTTTGGAACCCAAAACTATGAGAAAAAGTGCAGAAAAACACATCCAGTCCCGTGGTAATCGATTACCATGTGTAATTTTCTGTTTTTCAGTTTTTCTCACCTATTTTGGAAATCTCCAACATGGATATTATTTTTTTCAATTAGATTTATATTTTTAAATCAGTTTTGTTTGTTTTTCATGTGGAAACGACCAGTTCTGGGTTTTTCTCATGGTAGTGTAACAATGTTAATATAACAATGACAAAGACAAACACACAACATAGATGAGAGAATTTATGATCTATGCGTGGCTAATTTCTAGAAACCAATAGTGAACTCTGAAAAATTTGACAAATATTTTTAATTTCACAAAACTTGATGGGGTGTGATTTTGAAAAGGGTTAAAATTGATATTTTTGATGATTTGTAAGGGTGAGAGTATAACTGTTGGGGTGAAGGGTAAAACTTCCGGATGAAGGCTATTGAAGCATGGCATAACATAATATGGAGGAAAAAGGCTATACAATATGCACAAAAGATCGAATATTAGCTATATGCTCTACAAATCAAATCAAAGTGATGGGAATAATAGAATAGAAAATGAGAGGAGCCACAATGAATTACAATGTACTCCTCTTGTTAGAAATTATGACCAAACATGCTTGGGAGGATGTTTATGCTATTGAAAATGACTGTAATTTGATTTCTTCAATAGTATCATTGTAGCCTTTATTTAACAGTTATATATATATATATATATATATATATATATATATATATATATAAAACATTTAAGGATGGTGACAAGTAATCATATAATGTTGAAACAATAGTCAAAATTGGTTAAAATTATTTTTTGTCACCGAAGAGATTACTAGGTTGAGTCGCGGACTAGGTCGCTCTCTTTAAGACGTTTCGTGGCACTGCCCAAAATTGTGCAAGCAGACTATCAACCAGTCATATTGCACTATAGGATTTGTTCTAGAAATACACCTTCAGATATGGTGCTAAGACCACTCCAATATGGTATTGATACCACTCTATTATGGTACTAAGACCACTCTTATATGATACTAGGACCACTCTAATATGGTGTTTCCACCACTCTAACCTCTAACTTCTCCAAGGGTATAAAACATAAAAAGGGACTATATTCTTAAGATAATTCTTGTTTTTCGAAGGGACACTTTATCTCGAAAGGGACTATGATCTGAAGAATACTCTTATTTTCGAAGGGACGAAATTTACCGAAGGGACTATGCTCTTAAGACCATTCTTAATTCTGAAGGGACATTATTTATCTAAGGGACTATGCCCTTAAGAACACTCTTTAAATCCGATGGGACAAAAAAAGAGGGAGAAGAAAAGAATAGCTCGTCAACACAAACTAAAAGAGGGAGAAAAGAGAAATTCTTCGACAACTCAAGAGAACTTTTGGTGCCAGTATAAGTGAGGGAGAGGAGCTCAATTTATAGGTGTGGAGTCAAAGATAAGTTACAAATCCAATGGCTAGGATTAGTTGACCGTTAGAAAATCAATGATTTGATCTTGCCTCATAAATGAGCACTAATGGCGAAAGTTGACTATAGGGAGGGTGCACACATGCGTGTGTTCAGCATGCGCTGGCATGTGCCAAGCTTATGTTGACGCAAGCAAATCGCTTACGTGGCGATGCCGTGTACCGATACAAAAAATTAAATTAAATTTAATTTAATTTAATGTTTCGGGTCTAAAAAAATAAGGGAAATGTTAACGAGTGCCTCCGGGGCATTCGTTAAAGACTATAAGTAGTAAATATTTATGAAAATGTGTGTAATCAATGCATTGGAAATCGAAATATTTGACTTTATTAAAACATAATTGCTTATTTTAGAATGCTTAAAGAGTACTCCGGAAACACTCGTTAATAAGACCCAAAAAATAATACATCCACTATATAAACACTAGTATTGTGTAATTTATTTGATATGAGACATATGAATTTTTCAATTCACATAGTGTTCCAACATATAACAAATTTAATACTTATATATAAAATTCTAAAAACTCGTGCATCACACATGTTGGAAGTTTCGCTAAGCATATCAAAAGTCAAAACATTTATTGACATGTTCTGTTACGACTTACAGTTTGTAAAGTTTCGGATTGCTTCATCGTTCATTATTGTTAATATGCTCTGTTGCAACTTACGGTTTAGACAAATTGACTTTTTTATATATAACTAATTGATACGTACCAACCACAAGTACTTAAAGGGATAAACACATTATTAAATGATTTAAAAAGAGAATGATGAACAACAAGGCCCTTCCTGTAAAAATGAAGGCTCGGTTCTCATAATGAAAAAAGGCCCCTAATAAAAAAATGCAATTTTTTAAAAGAGCAAAAATAAATAAATAATAATGTTTGTTTTATTTTATGATTTGAGAGAATGATCATAATGTTTCTTGTTAGAGTTTTGCTATTTTATACGACAAGTATGAGCCAAAAATTACAAGTGTTCTAAAAAAATAAGAAAAAAAATATTATATTATATTTTTATTTGTAGTCGAATAGGTTGAGGAGTTGAACTGAATTGGAGGTAGAAGAGAGTGTATTGAGAACAAATAGACCTCAAATCCATAAAATTTAGGCCCAAATCAAGGCCTATCATGCAGGAAATAAAAATTAAATAAAGAAAAAAAGAAAACATAAGTCTTGGGAGAGTTGAGCCCAAAACCACAAGGAATCCACCACCAAGTTAAACCACTACACCACATACTCAATCATGCAAATATTATGGTGCTACTTGTATATATCTAAATTTTAATTGCATTATATATTAAAAAATATATATTTTGGGCTCCAAACTTTTGGAGGCCCAGCTCTATAGAGCTGTTTGCACCTCCCCAGAAACGGCCCTGATGAACAATAACAAAAACTTCAAAAGATAATTAATCTTGTTCTAGAAAATAATTGACATTTTCTGATTTGCATCAATTGTATCTCACAACCAATTTGGGGATTTCCTAGGTTTGATAAACTCAAGGTTTATTGAGATTTGAGGATTTTGGATTTTGAGTTTAAGGAAGAAGATGAAAGTGAAGATATTCAAACAATTTGGAGGTGTATTATAAAGATGTTAATGTGGTTGGATTTTGAGTTTAAGAAAGAAGATGAAACTGAAGATATTAAAACAATTTGGAGGTGTATTATGAAGATGTTAACGTGGTTTATGAATTTCTTTATTTTTAGTAAAAAGTATTTTTACAAAATAAAGTTACTAATAAAATTATTATTTCAATATTTTTTTAGTAGAAAAACTGTAAAAGGGCTAATTAGTGCATGCTTGATAGATAGAATACCTAAAAAAAAAAGATAAAAGACAAATGTGTTACAACTAAATAAAATAAAAGAAATATAGTGTAATTTTGCCTTTTTTTAGCATATTCTACATAAAGATGAAAACAATTACAATACATCAACTATAAATAATTCAATGGTTTCACATTGTTTTTCTAAAAATAGGACAACATTTAGTCATTAATTAATGAATTAAATTAAGTGTTTTTTTATATTTTTTTAAATAATAATAGGAGTAATTATAAAATGGTAATTATAATTTAATATAAAATCACGGACGTTTGTACCGAGTAATTACTTAAAATTAGTCTTTTGTTTGACATTAAAAATAAAAAATAACACTAACTTTATTTCTTAACAATTATTCCAATCTTTTTTATTTTTAATGTCATGTTTATTATTTTTTATTTTTAATGTCATGTTTATTAATTTGTTCCGAATCTAAATGCAAAATATAGACAAATACCCTTTGAAGCGTAGCAAACACTTTGAGTTTTGACGCATATCTCATGGGCCCGTGCTTAACACAGTCTATCTACTACTCTAATAATCTACTACTCTAATAAGAAAAGTGATTACTAGCATAATTCCATAGTTATCCTTTCTAATTCTCATTAAATCACTAAATTAATGGATAAAAACGTCATTTTATACCATTAATCAGTTTTTCCATGACTCACTTTAGACTAATTAATACCCACTAACATGTGTTCATTTTCCAATGCATATTATATTCGGTTAATGAACTTTTTCCTTTTCCCACTTAATACTCCCTCCGTCCCTATTTATAGGAGTAGTTTACAAAAAAGTTTTGTCCCTAAATATAAGATCATATACAAATTCCTAGAAGCATTGATTACTCTTTTTCCAAATATACCTCTTATTAATACTATCAATTTGTCTTGGTATATGAAAAATTAACATTAAATATATATTTAATTAAGGGTAATCTAGTAATAGTCACACACATTTGAGACAACTTTATTACTCCAACAATTTTTCTTAATACACGTGATTTTTGTAAACTACTCCTATAAAAAGGGACGGAGGGAGTACATTATTTCCTTTAACTCTCAATATCAAATATCAATTTCTCTTTCTAATGTATTACTAGAGAACCGTTTCATTTCCTTCTCCTTACATATCATTCCATTCTTCTCAATGAATCTCAATTTTTGTTTATTTGCTATTGATTTTCATATTTTACTAACATTGGTTTTTAAATTATACAAGATACTTCATTTTTTTTCTTTCATTTTCATGGTTAAAATTTCTATCTTCGGTCCAAATTCTTATGCATCCAACAAAATGAAATAGCAATATAAATATTCATACCCAAATTCCGAACATGAAAATTATTTATTTCACGTTGAAGGGAAAAAACAGTCATGGGAGGAAGCATGTGATATATAGTTTGTTTTTTAAGAAGAAGCATGTGATATATAGCTAATTCATGCTACTTCTCATTTCTTCTATTCTTTAAACAGTTTCTTACAAATATGTGTTGTCTAATTCTTTAAACAAGTGTAACAAAAATTTTCTGTAAAAAAAATTAGCAAAATTTCATAATCGTCCTTATTAAAACTCATGATCAACTTAATTTTATGTGCATAATGTTGATATTTTAAAAATAGTCCTGAGTGATCAAAATTTGATCATATCGACTACCACATATCGGTACATAAAAATTTTCTTCTGCATATATAAACATATAAAATCCTCAACGAGTGCAGTTTAAATATTTAATAGTGTTTTAAATATAAAGTAAAAATTTATTTAATAGACACACTACATTAATGTTGATATTTTGAAAATAGTCACGAGTTTGTGAAATTTTATCATATCGACTTTCTCACATAAGCATATAATAATTTGTTTATGCAGATATAAACATTTAAAATCTTCAACGAGAGCAGTGCAAACATTGAACAGTGTTTTGCTTATAAACGGAAAATTTAATTAATAGAAACACTGTATTAATGTTGATATTTTAAAAATAGTCATGAGTTTTCAAAATTTTATCATATCAAATACTACATGTCGGCACATAAAAAATTTCTTCTGCATATATAAGCATATAAAATCTTCAACGAGTGCGGTTTAAATATTTAACGATGTTTTAAATATAAAATAAAAATTTATTTAATAGACACACTATATTAATGTTGATATTTTGAAAATAGTCACGAGTTTCCAAAATTTTATCATATCGACTTTCTCATATATGTATATAAAAATTTGTTAATGCAGATATAAGTACATAAAATCTGCAACGGGTGCGATGCAAACATTGAACAGTATTTTGCATATAAAATAAAAAGTTATTTAATAGAAACACTACATTAATTTTGATTTTGAAAATAGTCATGAGTTTTCAAAATTTTATCATATTGACTTTCTCATATATGTATATAAAATTTTATTTATGCAAATATAAATACATAAAATCTGCAACGTGTGCTGTGCAAATATTGAACAGTCTTTTGCATATAAACACCACATTAATTTGGATTTTGAAAATAGTCATGAGTTTTCAAAATTTTATCATATCAACTTTCTCATATATCTACATAAAAATTCGTTTTGCATATATAAGCAAATAAAATTCATAACCGGTATGACTCAACTATTTAACAAATTTTTGTATATATAAGAGAAAAATATTTAATAAAAACATTACATTAATACCCATAATTTCCATTTAATATCTATAAACATTCTAAAATATTTTTTTTAAAAGATAATCATTCTACAATATTAATAATCTAATTATTTTTTATATAATTATTGCAGTGTTACGTGACCCGTGCAAAAGCACGGGTCTTTTACTAGTTGCTATTTATGACGAAATGTAGAGTCATTATATCTTTTTTTTTTTGTCAAATAGACTAGTGGCTAGAGCTCACACATTTTTAAATGTGGAGAAGTGAGGTGTCCGGGGTTCGAACCCCGGCCCCTGCATATAATATACAATATCCCTACCAACTAAACTAAGCTCACCGGAATGTAGAGTCATTATATCTAAATACATTTGATTTTACATTCAAATCCAACGGCCATACAATCAACTATATTATGCAAGAATATACATAGGATCCAAATTTAAAAATTAATACACTACTTTCAAGAAAAGGAATCTCCTATGGGCTACTTGATAGTACCGTAGAAGACAACAAACACAATATAAGACAACAAACACAACTTCTTCTATAAGAAATTTCCAGACTTAATTTAATATACACATATAAAATAGAGAATAAGACAAATAATAATAAAATATAAATTGCAAAGCATAAGAAATAAATAAATAAATAAATAATGTGCATATATATTATCTACTTGCATTATCTAAACATCTAATTTGACATAGAGGATGTCGTTGTTATCTCTATCTCTCACTCGCTAATTTTCATCTTATACACTGTATATTAATTTTAAAGATATATCCTACAAAAACAAAATAACACATTGTTTAATATCTTGTATGATATTCAAAAACCTGTCAGCTTCATACATATCATTGCATCTATATATGTAAGGTATAGAACAATTATCCGTGTTCCATATTCATTTCTCGTGTATCATTATAACATATCTTAGCTAAAGATGGCCTCTTCGAAGCTCAATACAAAAGTGTTTGATTCAGAAGAAGCTTCAGCAACAGTTAAAGATCTGAGAATAACGTTTAACTCTGGTAAGACTCGAAGTCATGAATGGAGAGTTACTCAACTGAAGGCACTTTTGGAATTTACGGGAAAACATGAGAAAGAAATTGTTGAAGCTCTTTACTCTGACTTATCCAAATCTGAAGCTGAATCCTTCATCCAAGAGGTACTCAATTTTTCATAGTACTGTTTTACCATTTTTATTGTTTGTTGAAGTTTAATTGCTCCTTCTTTTTCAGTTTCTGTTTTCGTTTTTATCTGTATCATATATATGCCTCTTGAGATTAATTTGAGTTTAATTTGATTGGGTTTGGAGTGGTTTTATTTTAATCTTAAGTTCATAAGATAAACGAATAATTAGTTTACATTAACGTGTTTCAATTCGGAAAAATTAAGCTGAAGAACTGCTTTGAAATTTAAACTACTCTTTTTCCCTGTTATGTTGGTGTTCAATCTCCACCGTAGTCAAACTTTTTTCCCCTTCATCCGGTACTCGAGTGTTAGTATAATTTTTTCTTTACTTAAAATTAAAATGAAGTATTAAAAGGAGTTATAATAAATAAAAAACGAAATACAGAGACTGGGGGACATAAAATCTGACCCAGATACAACCTAAGTGGGTATAAAACATGAAAATACGAACCAAGTGGACCAACCTATGTTTATGCAGGTTGGGCCAAAAAGTAGTAGAAAACTAAAAACAATTAAATTTTTGAATTTGGGTTAAGTGTGAGTTGTTAATGTTGAAAGAAAATGTCTATAATTTATTAAAATTATAAAAAATAATGCAAAATTTTGAAACATATCGTGAGTTTATTTAAAAGGATAGAGAGACATAAATCATAAAATGAATTATTTGAGGGAATAGGCAAACCACTCCAGAAATTGTAACTTTCGTCAAAAAGCTTCAACTTTTAAAAAACTTCAAAAACCCATCTGAAATTGTGAAACGTTAGTCAATTATCCCCCTCAGTTTATTTTGACCATTACACCTTATACACCCTATGACGTGACAGTTAACAGTACACGTGACACCTCCACATAGACTGAACGTTATGTTACGTCACAAACTAATAACATTACACATTATAACGTGGCATAATATTTATTCCACATAGATGTGTCACGTGTACAGTTAACTAGTTAACTGTCACGTCATATGATGTGACAGCCAAAATAAACAAATGAAGGTAATTGAACAACATTTGACAATTCCCATGACAAAATATGGAGAGGATTGTGATTTCCACACAAGATCCAATAACGTGAGAAGGAAAATTCACACGCAATAAGCAACGTTTTTTTTTCTAAATGACGCTACGAGCAACTTTCTTGCCACGCCATTCCTTCAATATTGCGTGTCCAACATTATCCTCCTATCACAGTCACACACCAAACCGGGGATTAGGGATGTATACGATCATGCATAATTTGGATTAGACTATTTTTATTTTCGGATTCAATAAGAAGTAGTATAGAATAAAAATTAATTCTGTATTATTCAAAAAAATAAATTAATTCTGTATAGAAGTTTAAACAAAAAAGTTTATATATATTGAGTTTAAGCAGTACTATTTACAAAATCATCCAATAATTCCCTCAAAAAAGAATCATCTAATAGTATATGATATTTCACTATATTGTTAAAAAAATTGCCTCAATAATATCTCTGTCACAAAATCTATAGGTTTATTGTGTAAAATTAATGGTAGTGTAGTGTAACGCCTATATCGGTCTATACTATGTAGTTTTCATTTTTGGGTGGAAAATTGGTGTATGGGCGCTTGTATTTATTGTCATATTCATAAGATGTTGCCATTTGTCAATTATTGCATTTATCACACATATCAAAGCCTCTTATAAGTTATTGAATCAAAATACTCATTTTACGTCTTTATCATTTCATATTAATAAATTTAATTAATTTTTTATTAAAAAAATTAAAAGTTAGTTTTTTTAATAAAATTATCTTTATCTAATGGTACGAGAAAGATTAGTTAAACAATTAAAAGAACATAAAGTAATAAATTATTAAAGATATAATAGGAAAATAATGTTAATACTTCATCGGTATCGTAAAAAAGATATATAATTTGAAACAACTTTTTCCCTCAAAATGACTTATAAATTTTTTTTGGCTAAATTATACCGGATATCTTTTTTAAGTTATTTAATTGTAACATATTGGTTCTTTAAAGTTTTTGCACCACTTTGGTCCTTTAAATTAATTAATTGTAACAAGTTAGTCCTTTAAGTATTTTTTTGTAAATTTATGTCCTTTAAGTTATTTAATTGAAACTTTTACGCCTTGAATAACTTACATTTTTAAGATCTGAAATACCCCAAATTGTTGTGGTTAAATAACTTAAAAAACCTAATTGATACGGAAAAAACTTAAAAGACTAACTTGTTACAATTAATTAACTTAAATGGCCTAAGTGGTACGAAAAAACTTAAAAGACTAATTTATTACAATTAAATAACTTAAAAGGACTTATGGTGTAATTTAATCATTTTCCCTCAAAATGACTTATAATTTAAGACCAAGGGAGGATTGATAAAACTTGGAAAGGAAGTGGAAGATGATTTGATAAAGATGGTCTAATAAGCTAACTAACTGATGTGTGGTAATGTTGATTATCATAAATGTATAATAAATCTTCTATGATAAGTAAGTCATTCATGTATAATAAATCTTCTATGATAAGTAAGTCATTAGTATAAGTAAGCAATTCAATGCATTGACATAACTCTTTGAAAAAAAATGTAGTAATTGCATTATAAATAAATAAATAATTTCGAAACAAAATATTATAATTTTTTATTTTTAAATATAAAAATCATTCTTCCTTATTTATCATAGTATAATTTTAATTCACTTATTTGTAATTAAAAAGATCATATAGCTTAACCAAGAT
Organism: Medicago ruthenica; assembly: GCA_018208015.1. Classification (NCBI taxonomy): domain Eukaryota; kingdom Viridiplantae; phylum Streptophyta; class Magnoliopsida; order Fabales; family Fabaceae; genus Medicago; species Medicago ruthenica. The sequence continues at coordinate 98,853,057 of CM031371.1, forward strand.
CTTGTATTCGAATAGCCTTGGACATGCAGCAGTGTTAAAACTCTTAGGGAGAGTTTGCCGCCTATCTGGGTCGCACAAAACTTGATGAATTACTCTCTTTAGTTACGTGTGCGGATGATACCCGATTTACAATTTTTTTTTAAAAAGATCATATCAACTAAAAACACGTTTTTTTAAATTCACTTACTAACTTGTACAATTCTATGAATGATACTAATACTTTGTTATTTTTGGACATAGTAGTAGTAGATAGAATACATTCAAGAGCTTTCTAACCGTATTGTTTACTTAAAAATAATTCTTTTGATTCATTTAGTCAAAAGACAATTACAAGCATATCATTTTATTTTAGTTTATTTCTCATTTTCAATATTTGTACCATAAATGATAAAATACTTTTTTTTGAGGGGAATAAATGATAAAATATTGTTAATGCTGATATATATTTTTTTTAAAATAAACAAATAAAAAAGTTAATATTTTTATGATTGTTTTTCTTATTTTATGAAGAACATGAGTAATATCTTATTTTCACATATGGAATGTATCAAAAGCTTTCAAACGGAAAACTAATTTCCTTAAAAATACTTTTGAGTTCATTAATTTGTTGATAATTGACCAACATATTATTGTATTTGATACAATGTTTTTTTTCTTCTCAAGTAGTCTAGTGACTAGAAAATTACTTTTTGAAATGAATAAGTTAGATGTTCGGAGTTCAAAACTCAACCCTGCATATAATAAGTAATATCCCTAACAAGTTAAGCTTACGGCCTCGAGGATGTATTTTATACAATGTTAAGTAATGATAAGTTAAAAATTACATTTAAATAATCTTTTAATGTGGCTAAAAACGAGAAAAAAAATGTGATATACTAAGTATAAGTTACATGCTGAAATGTTACTTGAATATATCTCAAAAGTTGTTATAAGTTTATGAAAAAAATTGTTACCAAACAACACTATTTAATGATTGAACTTATCCAATATAAATTTGTCGTTCAACCTTATCAAATAGGGTGGTTCCGACTATAATTAAATGAAAGTAGTAGATAATTAATAGCAGATCAACTTATAACAAATAAACAAGTAAATTTAATTTAGAGTCTTTAATAAAATTATCAGTTTAGACGATAAATATGAAATGACACAAACATATATTTTTAATTAATATTTAATTTTTTAAATTAAGAAATATTGATTTTTTTTGACAAAAAATTAAGATGATTAAACAGACATAAAAATGATACGCTATAAAGTATAAATTATATTTTCTAACATATTCTTTGTTTTTGTTTTAAACCAAGTTCAAAAACAACTTAAATAGTCTATCAATAAAACAACATAAGCTGGTAATTTTTTTGTTTTGAAAGATGTTTGTAAAAATCTATAAGCCGGTGAAAAAAACAGTGGTATCAAACTAATATGTTTTTTTGTCAAAAAAAAAATCAAACTAATATATGTTTTTTGACAAATCAAACAAATATGTTTTTTTTTAAATATATTTTGATAACGTTTATCCCCGCATTAAACTGAAGAATTGGTCAAGCGCAACATAGTCTCATTTTTTTTTAATTTTGTTACTATTTTTCTTTTTTTTACTATAATAAATACTAGTATATTTTTAAATATAAATTACTAAATTCCCCAAAAATAGAACTTATTAAAAATGAATTAATTGTGTTTGACCAAAATCAATTGCTTAACAAGTTGAGAGTAAATATGGATTAGTAGATTACCCTCCACGAAACTAGTATATATAATAGAGCTAAGTCAAGCCTTCACCACCACCCTCATCACCCACCCTACCCACATCACAACATAACGAGCGTCATAGTATTACTAATATTTTGTCCTCTTCAAACACACATCATCGTCTCGTTGTTTCTTGATTTATCATGACTACTGAATTGGAGCGAAAGAATATGTTCGACATTGAAGCGGGATCCATGCTGGTGAATGAGTTGAGAGCAACCTTTGGTTCTGGAAAAACTCGAACTTATGAGTGGAAAGTGTCGCAGTTGAAACAGCTTTTTAAGCTTTTAAACTTTCATGAACAAGAAATCATTGATGCTCTTCGTAATGATATCGATAAACCCCCTCTCGAAACTGTCGCCTATGAGGTTCGGTTGTTATCTGCAAATTATATTTTTAATTTTTTGTTTTCTTTTTTTTTTTATGGTAACGAATATCACATAAACTCGAGTTTAAATTCAAATGAAGGTGTCTGACCTAGCAATATCTTCATTCGTATATTTGTCAACACCGAGTTTAAATTCAGACGAAGGTGTCCTGACTTAGCAATATCTTCATTAGTATATTTGTAGTTTAAATTAAGATGAAAGTGTCTGACCTAACAATACCGAGTTTAAATTCAGATGAAAGTGTCTGACCTAACAATATCTTTATTGTTAATTGTGCCATATGTCACCGGCATTTAATTTCTTAATCTTTTTTTGTTGAATAAAGGAAGAGATATGTCATTTATTGTTGTTATTGATGGGTCCAGATTTTATTGGGGTAAAAAGTGAAGTGAATTGATGAGAGTGCTTGATTGGGTTGTAAATGTGTGTCTGTTGTGATTGTTATGTTCTGTTGACTCCTAGAAAAATCTGAGTGAATAATTTTAATTTTTTTTTCTGGTGTGTACGGTTTGGAGGTGGAAACGTTGCAGTGTGGGTTTTTTATGGTTTGGTGAGCATTAATGATCTACCCTCACTTTTTGGAGTGGACCAATCTTCAAGTTATAGGTGGTGGCTTCTCGTCTTAAGTTTGTTTTGAGAGTTACAGGCATTAAATGTGATATAAGAACTGTTTGAATTAACTTATTTTTGAGCTTATGAAAAATAATTTGTACAAATAAATAAGTTTTTATGTTAATTTTTAAGTTTTTACTATCAAAAATTGGATATTCATCAACTATTTTTTCATAAACTACTTTGACAAACTTATGAATAATACATAAAAGTTTATTTATTTGCATAAACTCAGATAAGTCAATTTAAACGAGCCCTTGGTCTGATGAAAGTGTATATAAATTAGAATTCTGATTCCTTCTAGTTGGGATTTTTTCTTATTTACACATTTGGAGCGTGGACATTTGATTAAGATTAGATGGTCCGAAATTAAGTTTGTATTTTTAATTTTTGAAACAAAAATCAAAATCTGTATTTTTTAGACCGTTTAATCTTGACCAAACGGCCACTATTATTCCAAATATGTGAGAGTGGAGAATCCACGACTACAAGGAATCTGAATTCAAATAAATGATGGATAGTTCTCAACTTACAAGTATGTTTTTTAAGTATCATCTTTTTAAGATGGTATCACAGTCTATTTTATCTGTTATGGGGCCACTTGGGACACTTAAGATGTTAGGTCTTAGGTGTTAGAGGTGTGTGTTGACGATCCAACATTGTGTTGTTAAATAGCGATTATAACAACACTTTAGATGTTTGGTCATAGGTCTGAGAGGTGTGTTTGAGAGTTCAACTTTGTGTTGTTAAATAGTGGCTTAACTTTGTGTTCCATGATACGGTATTTAGTACAAAATATTGTCAAATAATTGTAGCTATGGTAGTGCTATAGCACTGTTCGTAGAGGAATTTGAACAAATTGTTATTTCACGCGGTCGGTGATTGACAACACTGGTCCAACACTGAATGTGATATGATCTTAAAATGTGTTTTATAGTAGTGCACGTCTTTCATTTTATTAGCAGTTTTTCTGATAGAGTTACACTTATACACTCAACCCAAAATTAAAGATAATGTTTGGATTTGGATTAGTAAAAAGAGATAAAAGTAAGTAGAATGGTATGAAATAATAAACTATTACTAGTAAGTCTTGAATTGTCTACATCACCATGGATGAAATGCAACCAAATAGAGTCTATTCCTTGCAATACTTCTCTTCTTATTTGTTTATTTTATCCTAAAACATTCAAACCATAGTAATTGTATTTAATTCATTCTGTTCCACCCACCCATAAGCATCCAATCGTATCCCAACAGTAGAATGATGAAAATTTTTATTAAACTACTGCCACAATATGTGTTGTTGCACTTGCAGACATGCATGCAGTGCCCCTCGTACTTAATGGCTTCTGGGTTTTTGAATTTGTGTTATTTTAGTTTTTGGTATATGCTATTTAGATTTTGTGTTTGTGCATTAAGTGTGTGGTGGTCCTACATTTGCCTTTCCAGATGATTAGAAGCACAAGCATTCTTTCATGATTTGACAAATAGGATGTTTGTTTAGCTCTGATATGAGAATGAGATGCCACTGGTTAGGAGATCTGTGATGATGTGAAACCAGTGGTCCTGTACATTCAATTATTATACCCCAGCAAGTGTGAAATGGTTGTTGTATTTATTGTTTAGATAGTCTCAGAGTTATTTTCCCCCTTGTACAGGACCTTATGACATTCATGTTTCTTTTGATAGTAAAGGAATAGATAGTGAATCTATTTTAGCCATGATATGGAAAAATTTATTACAAATTAACTCAAGACATAAATCGCATCTATACAACATTTTGAATACTTTTAACAAGGAGATGAAGTTTGATAGTACAACGGTTGGCATTATTATTGTTGTGTGACTGGAGGTTATAAGTCTGGGTTGTGTAGTTAGTTGGTGCTATATAGCACTAGGTTTCCCTTTTATAAGAACATGAAGCTGAAAATATAGAATGAAGCCTGATTTCCTGACTATAGCTTATTAGGTTGTTGAAGAGTTTGGAGTAATGAACACAACAGTGTTACATATGATATTTATATCTTCTCATACTTGGTGTAATTGCATTGCAGATTGGTATGTTGAAAAACTCATGTAAAACTGCACTCAAAGAACTGAAGCATTGGATGGCTCCGGAAAAGGTACGTTTTCAGTGAAATTCTTTCACTTACATTATTTGACTGACATAATTCTTTTCAGTGGTCACATGAATTCCCCTTTAATGCAGGTCAAAACATCAATCACAACTTTTCCTTCTTCAGCTGAAATAGTATCTGAACCACTTGGAGTTGTGTTGATCATCTCTGCATGGAACTATCCATTCTGTATGTTAAAATATTTATGTTTGTTTTGATTCAATATCTCCCTTTTTTTCTTCCCTCCAAGCTAGTGTTGTCAATCGCAGATAGCGGAAAATAGCATTTTGTTCATACTCCACTACATTATACTGCTATAAGCCTATAGCCCTGCTATAGCCGCTATTTTGCAACATTTAGTACTAAATCGCGTGTTGCAGAACAAAATTGTGAAAATTCTGCTACCCTATACCGCGATAGCGCCGATATAACTGTTATTTGACAACACTGCTCCAAGTTCTATCCTCAATCTATATTGACGATATTATTAAATTCTCAATGTCTTTCCAGTGTTATCACTTGATCCGGTCATTGGAGCTATTGCAGCTGGTAATGCTGTGGTCTTAAAACCATCAGAAATGGCCCCAGCCACATCATCATTGCTGGCAAAACTGTTAGGGGAATACATGGATAACTCATCTATAAGAGTTGTTGAGGGGGCAGTTGATGAAACATCTGCATTACTGCAACAAAAGTGGGACAAAATTTTCTACACAGGTTCTCTTTGTTTTTCCCATCTGGTTTTCTTTTATGGTTTATAATTCTGAATTGGTTTTCTGTTTTTCTGATAGAATAACCTTTAGTGTAATCACTCATTCGTTTTAATAAAGAAATTCTTTTTTACTTCCATTTTGTGTACTAGTACTTGTCAACTGGTATCAGAGCTTTGATCATAGAGTTTTCAGGAAAATTGTCATGATTCATGAAGACGAAGTTTTCTTGGAAGTTTATTAAAATGATCCTTGGATCATATCATTTACTCGTAATTGTTGGTTTTTTAGGTAATGGAAGAGTGGCACGCATTGTGATGGCTGCTGCTGCTAAGCACCTTACACCAGTTGTGCTGGAGCTTGGAGGAAAATCACCAGTTGTTGTTGATTCAAATATCAACTTACACGTATACCCTTAAGTCCTTAACCTCTCTTACAGTCTTTTGTATTTAACGAATACTATTCTGACTTAAATATAAACAAAGAAGTACATGTATCTTGTCACTTTGGACCAGATACATCATACATGTACTTTTTTGTTTATATTTAAGTCCGCAGAGAGTACTTGCTATCATTCTTGTTACCCTGGACATCATCAAGACTTAAATTTACTTGAACTTAAAATTGCAAGGTGGCAACTAGAAGGATAATCGCTGGAAAGTGGGGTTGCAACAATGGACAAGCTTGCGTTTCTCCAGATTATATCATAACAACAAAAGACTATGCTCCTAAGTTGGTAATAAGTTTTTCCTAAGTTTAATTAGCATTCTAAATCTCTCTTTATTTAGTGTTTAGTGTTTGGTTCCTCCTATTTCTAGGTGGATGCTCTAAAGACTGAATTAGAGCAATTTTATGGAAAGAATCCATTGGAATCAAAAGATTTGTCGCGTATTGTAAACTCAAACCACTTCGATCGCTTGATAAAGCTTTTGGATGATGATAAAGTTTCTGGTAAGATAGTTCATGGAGGTGAAAAGGATAAAAGCAAATTGTAAGCTCCCTGTCTTCTTTTTTGGAGGTACTTCATTGGTTACGTCTTGATTTAGTGAAATACAATATTGACACCAAAATTTCTCTGTTTTCATAAATTCCAGGAGGATTAGCCCTACTGTTCTATTGGATGTCCCGCGTGATTCTCTGATAATGAGCGAAGAGATATTTGGTCCTTTACTTCCCATCATCACGGTATGAATTAAGGATTCACATCCACAGTAACTGTTTCTTTGAGATCTTCAAAATTTCATTATTTTATCTCTTCTTGTTTTTACAATACTGTAATGAAACAATATGTTTTTATTTTTGTTGAATGGCTTGTAAGCTGCAAAATAAATGATATGAAAAGAGTGCAAAATATCAATTCCACCTTTTGTTATAAGATAACTACAAGATATTTTAATCCAACCAGAAAATAGATAAAATGTGAAGTATGCATTAGTAAATTGAAGTCACAGCTAATCAATCAAAATTTTGTTTTTGATTTTTTTTTCCTTTCTGGAAACAGGTCGATAAACTAGATGAAAGCTTTGATGTGATAAATTCAGGACCGAAGCCTCTTGCTGCATATATATTTACAAACAACAAGAAGCTCAAAGAGCAGTTTGTTAAGACTGTTTCTGCTGGTGGTTTGGTCATCAATGACACTTCTATACACGTAATTTTTCTTTCTTTCTTTCACAGTCTATCCTTGAATCTCTTAGTTTATGTGCCTCTGTGAATGTAATTTTTATATGCAAACAAAAGAGCAGTGAAGGTGATCACCAAATCATCTTTTAAGTTGGTTCTCAACAATTCCTTGTTTTAAAGCTTTCTTCTAGACTAAATCAAATTACTTTGAAAACAGTGTGAAAGATTGTATTGTTATAGAAGATTGAAAAAACTGAATGCGATTTTTCTTTCTTAGAAAATTTACTACAGTGAGGAGCCATATTTTTTCTAATGAAATGATTTTTTTTTTTCACCCTTGCATTTGCTTCTAGTGATTGTATTGAAATTGAAATTTATTCAAATTAAAAGTGTTTTTTTATTCAATGGATGCTCTTATTTACTATTTTGAAATATGTAGCACCAATACTCCAGATTTAAGACACCTACACGACAGTTGCATCAATCACTTTTATTCTCTTAAACTATTATTAGTGTCGTGTCATTGTCAGTGCTTCATAGTTTTGAACTGATGTGAAATCTGGACACTCTTAATTTCTTATTCATATGTGCTTTTCACTTGGTGCAGCTTGCAGTTCATACTTTGCCTTTTGGAGGAGTAGGTGATAGTGGAGTGGGTGCATACCATGGAAAATTCTCATTTGATGCATTTAGCCACAAAAAAGCAGTTCTTTATCGCAGTTTTTTGGGTGATGCTTCTATTAGGTATCCACCATACACCAATACAAAGATGAGATTGTTGAAGGCTCTAATGGGTGGTGGCTTACTTGCTATAATTCGTGCCTTATTTGGAAAGTCCTAGAATTCTTTGTCTTGGAATCTTGCATTTATTTTCATTTGGCAAGTATTTACTTGTATTTTATTGTCCAATTTTTTTGGTTTGAACTTATCAACCATGACTTGTACTTGAGAATAAAGTAGGCAGTGCTATTTTCTCTCTCGTCCAATTGATTTTAGAGGTCATGCTGTTAAGCTGATATAGTATTTATATGTACTCTCACAGAAGGAATTTAATGTAATATAGTGATAAAGTGTGAATAAGTTTACAAAAAAAGGGTACAATTTGAACCATCAGCATGTTGGAAATGTGTTCCTCCAATTAAAACAATGATTAAAGCTCATAAAGGCTGTTGGAAATGTCTTTTTTTATTTTATTTTAAAATCACATACAAGCATCTTACTAGGCCTTCTCATAACAACAATCTTATTATGGTGATCAAATTATGAAAAGAAAAGAGTTGTGTAAGAAGCAAAGTGATGCATAGTGCTCTTAATAGGAGCACAAAATAGCGGTAAACATACATATAAATATGAATCAGGACGTTAAATAAAGGGAGAGATTAAACATTGTCAATTAAATTATACATTATGTACAAATCAAATGATTAAACTCAGGTAGTTATTGTAATAAAAAAAACTCAGGTAGTTATTGAGCTTTTTTAGGACGAATCGTTTAGGAAAACTCGAGTTGGATTCCTGGTAGAAACAATTTTTGGTAAGACTTTAATTACCTCATGACCGAACTTTAAACTACTAGCGCCCCTTCCTCTAGGAATCGGAGGGCCTCTTTACATTGTGTACAACATAAGTACATTGTAAGTACTTTAAAGCCTTGTTTGCGAGTTGAGTTTTAAAAGTGAGGGATTTGGGTTCTCGAGTTCCTTCGATATGAGATAAACAATATCTCTACTTCATGTTGAAAGAGACAAATAAAAGGAAAAAATTATTACTTTTTCCACCCTATCAGTTTCTCACACACCCTATTTTTTTTTTCCAAAAATACTATTTGTTCGGATTATATAATCCGAAACAAATTGTTAGGTTTTTCAGATTATATAATCTAAAATATGCTTTGCCCAGATTTTTAAAGAGAATGTGGTTTATATTATTTCGATGACATAAATATAAATGACAAAAACATAAAATAAATGCAAATATAAACAAAATTAAAAGGACAAAATGATACAAACAAAATCTCATTTTATTAATATATCAATACATTTACAATAAAATAAAGCTTAAGCTTAAAACTTATTACATAAAATATTCAAACCTAATGCTAATCTATTAAAAACCTAAAGTTAAACCTGTGGTGCAAGTTGATGGAGGGGGAAGCAGGAGGGGAGGAGGAAGGAGAAAAAGATGGTTGGGGGGGGGGGGGGGGTAAGGTTTGTTTCTTGTCTAGGGCGAAAGAGACCTTGATGATCAACCTTGCACCCAGGCATACCAACCTCACACTCAGACAGACCACGCTTCTTTGCAGCGTGTCACCATCCCCATTGACCGTTCATACAATCCCTGAATTTCTAAAGTAGCCTTTTTTTATGAAAGGCCAACAATGGAAACACATTGTTGTAGAAGGAAATGGAGGAGAGAGTTTGAGATGATGGTGTGAGAAATTGTGAAGGTTTGAAGGGTATTTATAGGGGAAATTTGTGAAGATAGGTTGCATAGAGTGTAACGACTCTTGATTATGAGTCGAAAAACGTGTTCCATGAGTTACTCTTGCCGTCCAAAACTCTGACTTGTTTCGGATTATATAATCCGAAAATGATCAAAGCTTTTTAGATTATATAATCCGAAATGCTTCAATAATGGGTGAAAATGAGTCAAACTTCGTACTTTGTAGGGTGAGGGATATTTCGGATTATACAATCCGAAAATCTAATGTACAAGATTTTTTGTGTGGTCCACATTGCATCAACAATTTCTGTTGTCTACGACGCCCATAAACTTCTATAAATAAGTGTGCATGTTTTCATAAGCAGTAAACCACACAAAAAAACCATAGGTATTTCTGTCATTGATCTGAACACCAAACTAGCTACAGTTTACTACAACGGGGGGAAAACCACCCCATCTGTTCAGGATTTGCACTGATGTCACGCTCTCCGGGTTGAAGGATCAGTTGGATCAAATCAACCATCAACTCAACCATAGAGACACAAGGAGGGTGGATGGTGTTGAGTATCTACGTCCATCGACCGACTCAGCCGGGACTGTGCGGTTCAGCCGAATGAAGCTTAGGAAAAACGACGATGTGAGAACCATGTTCACGATATTTGGTCAGTACAGTACTAAAGGACCGATCGAGTTGGACGCTTCGTTGGTCAGATCTGTTGAAAAAATTCAGAAAAGTTTGATCCGGCCTAGGAACTACGTAGAGATCAGGGCTCTGCTGGAGGAACCAGACGAAGACATTAGTTTAGCTGATCCGTTATCTATTATGTTTAATTTTATTACGTGTTTTATGTTGTTGAATTATGTTGTTAAAGTCAATATATATATGGTCAGTTTATGAACCTGACTTCTCCTAGAATATATCTATGTTTTATTTTTTTTCTCTTCATCGCACAAATATTTTTGTCTACACCAAAGGAACACATTGAAGAAATACGAAGAGAAAAGTTTTCTGAAGATCTTCATCATGTTGTCAAAAATCTCTCTATTGAACTTTACGCTAAAGATGTTCATTTAAACACATAGATAGATAGAAAATATAGATCTTCATCATGCTGTCAAAAATCTCTCCGCTGAACTTTACGCTAAAGATATTAATTTAAACACATAGATAGATAGATAGAAAATATAGATCTTCATCATGCTGTCAAATATCTCTTCACTGAATTTTACGCTAAAGATGTTCATTTAAACACATAGATAGATAGAAAATATAGATCTTCATCATGATGTCAAAGATCTCTCCGCTGAACTTTACGCTAAAGATGTTAATTTAAGCACATAGATAGATAGAAAATATAGATCTTCATCATGCTGTCAAATATATCTCCGCTGAACTTTACACTAAAGATGTTCATTTAAACACATAAATAGATAGAAATATAGATCTTCATCATGTTGTCAAATATACCAAGATATATAGGGTGTAAGTCAGGTTCGGATTATATAATCCGAACCAGTTCAGCACAGGTTTTTTGTGTGGTCCACATTGCACCGACAGTTTCTGTGGTCCAAGACGCACATAAACCTCTATAAATAAGTGTGTTCGGTTCATTTGTTGTAAAACACAACAAAAAACTCTGAAAAATTTTCCGAACGATATGAGTTAACTCACGTTGACCGTTAACCTGCGTGAGTTAACTCACGTTGACCACCGTCCACGTGCGTGGCTTAAGTCACACTCGGCCATCGGCCAAAATACCGAGTGTGACTTAAGTCACACTCATTACAGGTCAACGTGAGTTAACTCACGCTGACTTCTGGTGTAGCAGAAAAACAACATTGAATGATGTCAACCAAGTCATTAATGACCCCAAACCAATACACACTCATAATTGATCCAAATTTCACTATTTCAACAACATAATCACACATAACCACACATAATCGATCAAAATTACACAAATTCGTCGTTAATCACACAATCACATATTCGATCCAAATTACACAAATTCGTCGTTAATCACACATAATCACTTAAAAATATAAATATCGGTGCTACATACTTCAAAATAGTAAATAAGAGCATCCACCGAAAAAAAACCACTTTCTTTGAATAATTTCAATTTCAATACAATCATTAGAAGCAAATGCATGGTGAAAAAAAAAATTCATTATAAAAAATATGGCTCCTCATTGTAGTAAATTATACTTCTAAGAAAAAATTTGTATTCGTTGTTTTCTAATCCTATATAACAGTACAATCTTTCACACTGTTTTCAATTTACTTTGATTTAGTCAAGAAGTTGCTTTAAAAAATAAAAAGGAATTGTATGAACCAACTAATGAGTTGATCTGGTGATCACCTTCACTCCTCTTCTGTTTGCATATAAAAATTACATTCACAGACACACATAAACTAATAGATTTAAGGATCGACTGTAAAAGACATAAAAATTACATGTATAGTAGTGTCACTTCCTACACACAATTTTCACAAAATAGATTTGATTTCTGCATGATTTGGGGAATTTTTGGCGCGTGTATAGTCATCACGCTAGCCACAAATTAGATTTGATTTTGTCATGAGTTAAGGAAAAAATCAATTGATTAATCACACACAATCAAAAAATAATAATTATAGATCCATAAGAAACAAGTTTACCAACAAAGAGAGGATGAAAGTGAATTTGAACAATGACCGGTCTTTGATTATTATTATCATAGATAGAAATGAATGTTCATTCCTGACTCATGATATGAAATTAAATAAAAGTAAGAGGTTATTTATATCTATCGAACCACACATATCTCATCACGAGTACACATGGCACATTTTGACTATATCATTACTTAGATACTACGTGTTTTCTGCCAAACATTGTATTTTGATTGGTACTGAGTTTTTAATCATGACGCGTTCTTACACATGGCAGGTTTTGATTGTATCATCACTTAAAAACTTGTGCGTATTCTGCAAAACATTAAAGTTTGATTGGTGAGTTTTTAGTCGTGACGTGTTCTTACAAATGGCATGTTATGATTGTATCGTTATTAAGAAACTTACGTGTATTACATTAAAGATTGTATTTTGATTGGTGATTTTTTAACCGTGACGTATTCTTACTTGCGTGTATTACACCAATCATTACATTTTGATTGGTGAGCTTTTAATCACAACTCGTTCTTACACGTGGTATGTATTGATTGTATCATTAATGAAAAACTTACGTGTATTCTACCAAAGATTGTATTTTGATTGGTGAGTTTAATCGTGACGTGTTCCTACACAGGACATGTTTTGATTGTATCATTACTTAGAAACTTGCGTGTATTTCGCCAAACATTATATTTTGATTGGTGAGATTTTAAACGAGATGCGTTTTTTATGACTTTTTGTGTGTTAAATAGTCCTACTTGACAAGGTGAACACTCAGGTACTCTAGAGTTTTGTTACCAATCATTTAAGTACATGTCATTTTACAAAACCACTGCAAAATTTATGATCTACAACAATGTCTGAAAAGTGTTGTCTTCTGCAAAAAAAAAAAAAAGAGTTGGCTAATCTTTCAACAACGGTTTTGAAACCATGGTAGTCTAAGGTATTGCTTATTATTTAGGCAAAGGTTTTACGAATCAAAGACAACACTACACAAAAATTACGGTCGGTGGTACAATTTAGTCGAGATTTGCTAAAATACACGATGACAATTAATCAAAATTGTTGTTAGAAATCGCAACAGGGATGGATTCTCAAACCATTGACAAACTTTTAAATTTGTATCTTCTCTTCCATAAAAGTAGATAAAGACTTTAGTTTATTATTAGATAGCATTGTTTCTAAGTTTGTTCAGCTCCTACCCAGGATTAGAAAAGCTAGGGTCCCATCCGTTATAGATCTACCTCTTTTTATGTCTTATATACTATCACTTTTACCTTTGACGGTGTTTAGTATCCACCTACAACACCAAACATAATACAAACACTAATACATCATTCATTTCCTTTTTTCATTAAAACGATTTATAAGAAAACTGCAATCAATCTCACACAAATCATTAATAAGAAATGATTAATGTATGGTTGACATTGCTCTTTACTTGTAAATTTTTCTGGTGACAAAAGGAAAATATTGATGTATTAGTGTATGTATTTTGTTTGGTATTGTAGGTGATACTAAACTCCATCGAAGGTAAAAGTGATAGTTTATAAGGCATAAAAAGAGGTTGATCTATAATGGAGGGAACCCTTGCTTTTTTTATCCTGGGTAGGAGCTTAACAAACTCGGAGACAATCTAATAGTAAACTAAAGTCTTTGTGTACTTTCAAGGAAGAGAATAGACTAATTTAAAAAAGTTTGTCAATGGTTTGAGTATCCATCTCTGTTGTGATTTCTAACAACAATTTTAATCTATTGTCATCATATACTTTTAAATAATCTTGACTAAACGATACCATCGTCCATAATTTTTTTGTAGCGTTGTCTTTGATTCGTAAAATCTTTGCCTACATAATAAACTACACCTTAGACTACCATGGTTTCAAAACCGTTGTTGAAAGATTAGCTGTAACATCCGGTTCAATTATAGACTGCAACATTATGTGTCTATGTGAGCAAGTGTTTAGAGGAACGAAGGGCAATTTGGTAAAGTGCTGCACAAGGCTATATAAGGTCAAGCCTTCACTTTTTCCTTCATTTTTCTCACTTCTTTCTCTCACTACCAAAAGCTCTCCTCCTCCCCCCTCTCTCTCCCTCCCTCACGACTCTCTCTCCTTCTCATTTAATCTTTCATATTCCTCACTAATCCTTGCCTAAAGCTAACATGCATTAGAGGAATTGTGATCCTTGAAATAATAGGAACCTAAAGCTAGCTCAATTTCTTCATTTTTCCTCCACTTGGCCTAACCCTAACTTTCTTCCAAAATCAACAATCCAAGCTTGCATGCTAAAATTTCACCTCCAATCATATCTTTGAACTATTTGGAAGCTTCAATTTAAAGTGGGTAGAAGAACTTGAACTTGGAGCAAGAGGTTCAGCTTGAAATTTGGGGAAAAGTCTTGAAGCCTCATCATTTTATCAATTCCTTCTATTTTCAGCAATAGAAAGGTTTGTTCCTTTAGATGTTAGATTTCCCTTGGGATTGTTTGAGTGAGATAATCATAATGAGAACTTAGGAATTTTGCTTAAATTCCCTTTTGATGATGCATGCAATTCAATCCTTGTTAATCCTTGATTTTTCTGACTTATTGTGGTTTAATTGAGTCATTGGTACATTGCAGTTGCAATCGGACACTTGGGTAACAAGAATTTTGAGAAAATACGATTTCTGCAGTTCTGATGTCTGTCATGTTCGCCGAGCGAGCAGGAACTCGCCATGGCGAGCAGGCAGAGCATTGCTACTGCCAGACTTTGCTGAAGCGAGGCTATTGCTCGCCTAGGTGAAGCTTCAAACCCAAATCTGGGCAGATGCTCGCCAGGCGATGCTCATGCTCGCCGAGCGAGATTGTCCAGAAACTTCTCCTTTTTTTAAAAATACTTGTACAGTACCAATGAACCATGAAACATTTTTCGAATACATTGTTTAAAGTACAATCAAGGGTCAACATCAATTGAACGCATGCGTTGTCTATGAGCGACAGGTAATTTTATCCATATGTAAATGTAATGAATACTAATCGAGGGTTTAAAGTTTAGATAACTCCAAATCAAGTTTAGCAAATTTATATGATTAGAGATATGCGTTGATGTTAAGAGAGGCATCATGATAGGACATTAACCACGGGATAGATTACCAACATCCAAGTAAGTGGCATATGAGAACGATATGCTTAGAACCTCATTATATAGGTTAAGTAACAGATGGTTATCCACCCTGATGAATGCATTAGATATGCATATGATTAGAATAATGTATTAGACATACATATGAATAATTAAGACAAGAATCAGACTATAAGATTAAACGTGTCCATCAGGCTCCAGATTATGCCGGATGGGACTTCTCCGAAAGGGTTGTCCACACGTATGTTAAAAAGTTAAACATGTCTAGCAGGCTACGGATTATGTCGGATGGGACTTCTCCGAGAGGGTTGTCCACATGTAAGCTTAAGTTGCGTCCAGCAGGCTCCGGATTATGTCGGATGGGACTTCTTCGAGAGGGTTGTCCATGCATCGATAAGAGGAGTACTGGTTCTAGCCCTCAGATAGGGAATTTAGCCGGTTATGATGGGGATGTACTCCGGGGTTACTCCACTCGGATGCACTCCGTAAAATGAACTCAGATATTGATTGATTGTTAACACTAACTTTCTAACGTAATGTGAAATACAACATGAAAATATGAATATGAATACAAAAATATGATTATGATAAGAATATGATAGAGACAGATAACGATCCTAGTTTTTCCTTGATCGCTAAGATATGTAGAGACTAGCGGCGATCCTAGAATCTCCGAGATTGCCTGTAGCTTAGCGTAGGTGGAACTCACTGAGACGCCCGTCTCAACCCAATCCCTTTAATTTAGTTTCAGGTAAGCAGGTTGTTCGCAAGCAAGGTTTTGTGTCGGAGATCAGCAGAAGGAAGCCGGATGATTCACCTTTATGTACATGATTCGTACTAGTCTCAAATATTATTATGCATAGTCAGTGTTGTACCAGAGATGTATTTATCAGATGTTATATTTTATTGGACGTACGAACTTGTATTTTTATTGTAATCATCCGAGAAGAAAAATTTTGTTATAATTTTAATGTATCCAGTACTAAGTTTAATACACTTACTAAATATTCTAGACAGTCTAATATGGGTGTTACATTAGCCAACTCTTTTTTTTTATGTAGTAATTCTTAAGTTTCTTTGAAAAGAATAACCTAAGTGTAACCATTCATTCATTTTAATAAATAAATTATTCTTTACTCTTCATTTTCTGGACATGTACCCGTCAAATGGTATTCGAGTTTGGAACTAGAAGGATATTTGCTAGAAAATGGGGTTGAAACAATGATCGGTCTTTGATTATTATTATCATAGATTGAAATGAATGTTCATTCCTGACTCATGATATGAAATTAAATAAAAGTAAGAGGTTATTTATATCTATCGAACCACACATAACTCATCACGGGTACACATGGCACATTTTGATTGTATCATTACTTAGATACTACGTGTTTCTGCCAAACATTGTATTTTGATTGGTACTGAGTTTTTAATCATAACGCGTTCTTACACATGGCAGATTTTGATTGTATCATTACTTAAAAACTTGCGTGTATTCTGCAAAACATTGAAGTTTGATTGGTGAGTTTTTAGTCGTGACGTGTTCTTACAAATGGCATGTTATGATTGTATCGTTATTAAGAAACTTACGTGTATTACATTAAAGATTGTATTTTGATTGGTGATTTTTTAACCGTGACGTGTTCTTACTTGCGTGTGTATTACACCAATCATTACATTTTGATTGGTGAGCTTTTAATCACAACTCGTTCTTACACGTGGTATGTATTGATTGTATCATTAATTAAAAACTTATGTGTATTCTACTAAAGATTGTATTTTGATTGGTGAGTTTTTAATCATGTCGTGTTCCTACACATGACATGTTTTGATTGTATCATTACTTAGAAACTTGCGTGTATTCCACCAAACATTATATTTTGATTGGTGAGATTTTAAACGTGATGCGTTTTTGATGACTTTTGTGTGTTAAATAGTACTCCTTGATAAGGTGAACACTCAGGTACTCTAAAGTTTTGTTACCAATCATTTAAGTACATGTCATTTTACAAAACCACTGCAAAATTTATGATCTACAACAATTTCTGAAAAGTGTTGTCGAAAAAAAAGGAGTTGGTTAATATTTCAACAACGGTTTTGAAACCATGGTAGTCTAAGGTATTGCTTATTATTTAGGCAAAGGTTTTACGAATCAAAGACAACACTACACAAAAATTACGGTCGGTGGTACAATTTAGTTGAGATTTACTAAAATACATGATGACAATTAATTAAAATTGTTGTTAGAAATCGCATTAGGGATGGATTCTCAAACCATTGACAAACTTTTAAATTAGTATCTTTTCTTCCATAAAAGTAGATAAAGACTTTAGTTTATTATTAGATAGCATTGTCTCTAAGTTTGTTCAGCTCCTACCCAGGATTAGAAAAGTTAGGGTCCCCTCCGTTATAGATCTACCTCTTTTTATGTCTTATATACTATCACTTTTACCTTTGACGGTGTTTAGTATCCACCTACAACACCAAACATAATACAAACACTAATACATCATTCATTTCCTTTTTTCATTAAAAAGATTTATAAGAAAACTGCAATCAGTCTCACACAAATCATTAAAAAGAAATGATTGACGTATGGTTGACATTGCTCTTTACTTGTAAATTTTTCTGGTGACAAAAGAAAAATATTGATGTATTAGTGTGTATATTTTGTTTGGTATTGTAGGTGGATACTAAACTCCGTCGAAGGTAAAAGTGATAGTTTATAAGGCATAAAAAGAGGTTGATCTATAATGGAGGGAACCCTTGCTTTTTTTATCTTGGGTAGGAGCTTAACAAACCCGGAGACAATCTAATAGTAAACTAAAGTCTTTGTGTACTTTCAAGGAATAGACTAATTTAAAAAAGTTTGTCAAGTGGTTTGAATATCCATCTCTGTTGTGATTTCTAACAACAGTTTTAATTTATTGTCATCATATACTTTTAAATAATCTTGACTAAACGATACCACCGTCCATAATTTTTTTGTAGGATTGTCTTTGATTCGTAAAATCTTTGCCTATATAATAAACTACACCTTAGACTACCATGGTTTCAAAACCGTTGTTGAAAGATTAGCCTACTCTTTTTTTTATGTAGTAATTCTTAAGTTTCTTTGAAAAGAATAACCTCAAGTGTAACCATTCATTCATTTTAATAAATAAATTATTCTTTACTCTTCATTTTCTGGACATGTACCCGTCAAATGGTATTCGAGTTTGGATCTTAGAGTTGTTGAGGAAAATCATGAAGACGACTTCAAGTTTGCTTAGAAGTTTGTTAAAAGGATAATTATCTCTTGAGATATCTTTTATTAAAATAAGTAATTGTTGGTTGGTTATTTAGGTAATGGAACAATGCCACACATCGTAATAGTTTATGTTGTTAAGCACCTTACACCAGTTCTTGGTATGTAATGAATACCTGCTACAACCTTGGTTGCATC
Organism: Medicago ruthenica; assembly: GCA_018208015.1. Lineage (NCBI taxonomy): Eukaryota > Viridiplantae > Streptophyta > Magnoliopsida > Fabales > Fabaceae > Medicago > Medicago ruthenica. The sequence continues at coordinate 98,871,930 of CM031371.1, forward strand.
TCATTAAGACTAAAACTCCTTTGAATTTAAAATTGCAATGTAGCAACTAGAAGGATATTTGCTAGTTTTAATCTATTGTCATCATATACTTTTAAATAATCTTGACTAAACGATACCACATGTAACACCCCGATTTTTAAATATTAATCCGTTAATATTATTATAATATAATATTAGTATTATTTTTGGATAATGTTAGTATTATCGTTATTATAATGTATTAATTGCTAGATATTTTTAAATGGGTTAATAGTGCTTTACCCCTGTAATATTTGTCATTTCCGGTTTTCCCCCTGTTAAACTTTTTTTTTAGATTCCGTCCTTGTAATTTGAAATTTTTTTGGTTTTGGACCTTCATGGAAAACTCCTGTAATTTGAGCAAATTTCGGTTTACCCCCCTGTAATTTGAGCAAATTTTGGTTTGTCCCCCTATTAATTTGAGCGAATTTCGGTTTACCCCCTGTCATATCATCGATTTTGTACAGTCAAAAATCATCAAGGTCCAAAACCAAAAATCTTCAAATTACAAGGACGGAATCTAAAAAAAATTACAGGGGGAAAAACCGGAAATGGCCAATATTACAGGGGGTAAAACACTATTAACCCTTTTTAAATTAAGGGTCTTGTTAACGAGTGCCCCCGGGGCACTCTTTAAGCATCCCTAATAAAGAAATTATTCTTTAAAAAAATTAAAAACTTCAATTTCCAATGCACTAAATGCACAAACTTTCATAAAAACTTACCACTTTTGGTGCTTAAAGAATGTCCGGGGGCACTCGTTAACATTTCCCTTAAATTAAATTAGTCGGGTCATAGATGTTATGAATAATGAGGAAGTAAGGGAGTTAACCAGTTGGTTAAACGATGAGGGGAATCGGGTTAGGAAGAATACAATGTTTTAACAAGGATGAGGAAGGGGTGCAGGTAGTAAGTGTGTAGCGTTTATTGGGGTGGACGGAAGGTGGTGTAAACAGCAAGGTTGTATAGTTGCAGAAGGAATAAATAACCAAACTAGCGGTGCGGATAGCAAATCTGCCTAAGATTATGTGAGGAAGGCAAAGACCAAGTGGTGACTATATAAAGAGGAGAACATAGGAGAATTAGGATTACATAGAACTTTTGCTGAACGGAGAAAAGAATAGAGGAGAGGAGGGAACCCTAGCTAAGGAGAAGAGAGGCAAGAGCTGCGTTTTCAGAGAATTCGAGGTAAGGGGGAGAATCTTTTCACTTTAGGATATCTTAATATATGACGGGGGTGTTTAATTCTTAAGATAATGTTGTTGTTATGACGTGAGATTATGATGAGAGATTGATAATGAACGAATTAAAAGATGAAGTTGAAAGGTGAGAATTAAGTAAAACAAATTTAGGCTTTTGAATCAAGATTATAGCCTTAAGAAGGGTGGATAATTCAGTAGGTTAATGTAGAATTAGTGTTTGGATGATAGGGTAATCATGGGGTGAATATTAGAGTCGAGTTTGGTGAGTTTTAGGTCGAAAACGGGGTTCGGGAAGATCCCCTTAAGCTAAATCGCAGTAAAACTTCATTTTCTGTTGTCACTGGAGGACGCACGGTCGTGCCATAAGGGAGCACGACCGTGCTTGATGTTTCTGTCTAGGATTTGCAATTTTTGTGTTTTGAGGGCGCACGGTCGTGCCCCCATGGAGCACGGTCGTGCACCCTTTCCAAGCTTAGGAAAACCAACTTTTTGACCATTTTCTGTTCCAAATTGAGCTTAGGTGTCTTCATGAAAGTTGTAGATATAGATGCTAGATTTCAGTTGGCTTTAGAGTGACCTCATTTAGACATCCACAACTTGAGTTATGGTCAAATTACTACACATGGGTCAGCATGGTCGTGCACTCTGCCCAGGTTTAGGAAAAATCAGCATTTCCACCTCTCTCTGCCCCGAATTCGATTTATAGGTCCCTTCATGAAAGTTGTAGATATAGATGGCAGATTTCATTTGTCTTTGGTTTGAATCCATTTAGATCTTTATAACTTGAGTTATGATTAAAACACCATGCATGGGTCATGTTTGCGTTCTTCATGAAATTTCAGCACAATCCTATCGGAGAACTCTAAAACATCTTTGAAAGTAATGGTAAGTCTAAGAAGGTTGTTAGCATGAAAAGTAGGTGTATAATAAGATCCCAAAACAATAACCTTATATGAGGGAAAAGTATAAGTGTTGTAATAGAAGCCTTCTAAGTCTTGACGAACTTATAACAAAATAAATAATCGAAAATGTTAGGAGAGAACTGGGGAGAGATGAGGAGGGTAGATTGAGATAATAATGATGAGAGTACATACGTTTATGAAGTAATAACATGGAAAGAGATGATGCATATCCTTAATGAGAATGAGAGGGACGGGGTTGAAAATATAAAGATGACGAGAGTGAGGATGTTTATAACTTAAAGATGATGAGTATTTCGATCACTATCTCTATACCAAAATGTTTTTGCACGCTGCCACCAATAAGCATCGTCCTGAGATAACAGCCTACTCATTCTCTTCCTTAGTCGCACAATTTGGTCTTGTCCGTGTCCAGTACTATTGAGTTGGACATTTTGGATTTGGCGGCGACACTCTTCAATATCAATCTTCAGCTTGTTACAATGTTCTCTACTCCAAAGCACCATATCAGCCGCACAAGAAGCAAGCTTAGGCATCACCGAATTCACATTTTGTACCTGCCACGCTTCAGTTACGAGCTCCTTGAAACCCGGTTCAGAATACCACGCGTTCTCATATCTGAAACTGTGTTTTTGAAGATGATGGCGTTGCACCAGACTCCAGTTCAAAAGGATGGGATAATGATCAGAGGATGGGGTAGCAAGATTTTCTAACGCAACCGTGGGGAAAATGTTAAACCAAGCTTGGTTTGCAAGCGCTCTATCAAGCATTTCCTCAATCGTACGGGGCGTGCCCAAACTCCTGAACCACGTGAAAGGGTATCCTTCCACCGGAACATCCACCAAACCTGACTCAAGAACCACTTGCCTGAATCCATTAATCAACCAATTTGACCGAAGATTTCTACCTCTTTTTTCATTAGCATCCATGATGTCATTAAAATCACCAAGTATGCACCAAGGACCCACAAATTGATTAGACAACTGACGAAGGAACTCCCATACAGCTCTCATATGTCCCCTTTCCGGGTACCCGTAGTAGCCGGTGAACCTCCACAAACCATGAGCATTATCAATAACATCAACAGAAATATGATTATTTGAATAGTTAACAATGTGATAGTTAAAAGAAGCGCGCCAAAATAAGGCAAGGCCGCCTCCTCTACCACTACAATCAACAGAAAAGCAAAAATCAAACCCAAGTAAGTAGCGTAAATCTTCAATTTTATTTCGGTGGACTAGCGTCTCACTTAAAAATAAGAGGTCCGGATTAAAATGCCGAACTAGGTACTTTAAATCTGGAATTGCACCCGGGCTACCTAAACCCCGACAATTCCATCCTATTAGACTCATTTACCTAGGCAGGCCTGATCATCAGCCTGCCAATACATCATTGTTTTCATACAAAGGATTGTCATAAACAGACATTACAATATCAACCCCCTTACTAACATTTTCACCTAGAGTATTATCCCCATTAACCCCATCAAGAGCAAAAGAAAATTCAATTTCATTTTGAGGAGCACCAATTTGGAGACATTCAGCCAACATGCGCTTTCTTTTCTTCAATTCGGACCTTATATCTTCAGCCTCAGACTCATTAGGAGCAGAATCAGTAGGAACAGAATCAGAACCAATAGGTGCCGCAGGTAAACTCAACACAACATACCTGGAAAGATGGTGACTAGAAGCAGAAGCACTCGCAGAGGAGGATGGGAGGGCAGAATTGAGATGCATAGCAGAGATAACCTTACCATTTTTAGACAGCGAATTGTTTTGAACCACCATAATTCCATGTTTGATAGCATTGATTTCATTGTGGACAACATTGAGTCGACCGCCCAAATTGGACATGTCTGGGGTGCGATCAGCAGCATTGTGTGTAGCATTTGATTGTGTCGCACCAGCAGTATCATCATTTCTAGGAACATCAGATGGTATAGGGTCTTGCAGCCATCTGTTAGTTGCAGCAGTCCCCACACGACGGACAATAGGGCGTAGCTCCACCCCCCACTCATGAATGCCATCATCAGAGTCCAGTTCAAAAAGATGAGGGCACACCTTGTCGATATGACCTAGGAGTCCACACCTATAGCAAAAAACTCCTAGCTTCTCATACTTAAAAAGGATAGGAACATAATTACCGTTGTTTGCACTGACCTGCCATTGCTTTTTAAAAGGGAAGGTGACATCAATTTTCACTTTTAAGTGCATATATGAACTATTTCCAATGTTTATTTCTCGCTACGCTTTGTCGTTCCATTTGCTATTTTTCTCTCTCTAATTGCATGAAACACTAGTTTCTTCCCTTCTCTTGATCCGCTACATGTTGATTTTCTGCTACTAGTTTTTTGGGTTCCTAATTTACATGTTTGCTTCGCCAATATTCACTAATACAAATTGGGTTTCTGATTGATGTTAAATTTGATTAGCTATGATTTATCTAATTGATATTCAATGATAAAAACTGGGTTCCTAATTGATACAAAAAAAAAAATCATTTGCATATTAAATCTAATGTCATATATTTTTTCTTGTTAATTGACACTAGATAAGGTTATTGTTGTTGAACCAAAATCTTCAACAGACAGTAACTCAGTAATTTCAAGATCACCAACTCCAAATGACATAGATTACTATTCTCATCTAAAACAATTCACATATTATGAACAGATGTTAGCAACAAAAATATTTATACCTGAATGTCTTCTTGGGGAGGGAGAATTTGGTTAAGTGTTCAAAGATTAGATAAGTCATAATGAGAGGTCTCCTTTAATATTTTGATTAAAAATAAAATGATTGTTTGTAAATTTTATTTTATTTTTAATCAAAATATTAAAGGAGACCTGTCATTGCGACTTATCCAATCTTTTAACATTGTACCAAACACTCCCTCCCGACAAAAAACATACAAAGTCTAAAATTTCTTGTTGCTAGCATTAATTCATAATATGTGAGTTGATTTAGATGAGAATAGTAATCTCTATCACTTGGAAGTGGTGATCTTGAAATTCCCAAGTTACTGTCTGTTGAAAATTTTGGTGCAGTAACCTTATCATTTAGTATCAATTTACAAGAAAATATATATTACTATATTAAATTTAATACGCAAATGAAAAATGTTTGTATCAATTAGGAACCCGATTTTGTATCAGTGAATATTAATTGAATCAATCATAGCTAACCAAATTAAACACCAATCAGAAACCCAAAATTTATTAGTGAATATCGGTCAAAAACATGTGGAAGTATGTTTGCTAAAATACTCCTTCGTATTTTAAGACGGGAGTAAGTGATTAAAAAACTAAAAATCACATTAAAATGGCATGTCCACACCTTGTAACTAGTGAGCGAAACTCGTCTGTTTTCTTCTTTTCCCAAGGCTTCTGTTTTCTTGGCAGACCTAAAATGAAATCCAAGACCATTTAAATCCCTAGATTAATTCTTCAAGACACAAAAGTCCCTATTAGTGTTAGAGTAGTATTAAACCCATCATAGTTAGTGACATGACTACTCTGGAAACCACTCTTTAGTAATGAAACAAGATTTGTGTATACCTGATTTAATAAGTTACCACATTTCGTCATAATAACTTGGCATGCACTTAGTCATCATAACTTGCAAGAAATCATATTTGATTCTGTTGTGAGTTAGGGAGAACAATCAATTGATTAACCATAAACAATCAAACAAAATAATATTAATTATGATATGGTGTTGAAGAGAAAAATGATAGGAAATAAGGAGAGGAAGATGTAGATTAAAAAAATATAGATCGAAAAGATAAATGTTTACCTACAAAGAGAGTACGAGATCAAGATAGGAGAGAGCTGAAGAACACGATGAAAATAGGAGAATAAAAGTGAATGTGAGCAATGTTCGGTCTCTTATTATATTATAGATTGAAATGATAGTGTATAAAGGAGAGGGAGAGTGTTGAATGTAAGGTTGTGACTCGTGATATGAAGTTTAATAAAAGAAAAAATTTATTTATCATGATTGAGCCGCACACAAACCTGTCATGAGTACACATGGCATGTTTTGATTGTATCATTATTTATAAACTTACGTGTATTCTGTCAGAGATTGTATTTTTATTGGTGATACTTTTAATTGTGACGTGTTCTTACACGTGACATGTTTCGATTGTATCATTACTTAGAAACTTGTGTGTACTCCACCAACCATTGTATAGTGAGTGTTTAATTGTGTCACGTTCTTACACATGGCATGTTTTGATTGTATCATTACTTAGAAACTTGTGTGTATTCTGCCAAACGTTGTATTTTGATTAGCTAGTTATTTATTGTGACGTGTTCTTACACATGGCATGTTTTGATTGTATCATTACTTAGAAACTTGCGTGTACTCCGTCAAATATTGTATTTTGATTATTGAGTTTTTAATCATGACACGTTCTCACACATGACGTATTTTGATTGTATATTATTACTTAGAAACTTGTGTGTATTCTACCAAACAATGGATTTTGATTGGTGAGTTTTTAATACTGATGTGTTCTTACACATGACATATTTTGACTGTATCATTACTTAGAAATTTGTGTGTATTATGCCAAACATTGTATTTTGATTGGTGAGCTTTTAATCATGATGTATTTGTAATAATTTGTTTCGCATTAAATAGCATTCCTCGATAAAGTCAACACTCGGGCACTCTAATTTTTGTTGTCAATCATTTAATTACGCGTCATTTTTAAACAACAAAACTCATGATACACAAGAATTTTTCTAAACGTAAACATCAATATTTGGTCATCTAAAGTTGTGACTCACGATTTTTACGTGCTTCTATAACTTATAATAAATAAAATAAGGCTTAAATACACTTTTAGTCCTCTTTTGTCTTAGGCTACAAATGTTATAGTGCATATTTCGATTCTATTTTACAATAAAAATATTCAAGAGGGGACAATTATTAATGTTATAACATAAAAATAGGTAATACTTCCCAGTTACTGTAAAAATATTTCTTCTTTGCTTCTAATTTTTCCCAATTAATAAAAATGTTATAACACAGTATTACTCTTCTGAGAGAACATAAAAATATTCAAGAGGGGAAAATTAATGAAAAATTGGGCTTAACAAAGTAGTAAACTTCATAAATAAATAAATAAGTAGGACAAGCAGGGACGGATCCACTATAAGGCATGGTGTGGCTATAGTCACACATGACTTTTTCCCCAAAATTTAATTTATGTGTGTGTGTCTATATATATATACATATTTACGGAGAAGAATAAGAAATATTAGAAGCAAAGAAGAAATAAAGAATTACAGAGAATAACAAGAAGATTAGAAGCAAGGAAGGAATAAAGATGAGATGCAAAATAAAAAACACAGTCGAGCAGTAGCAAGGAAGCTGAGAAGAAGAAATGAAATGCAGGAAGAGAGAGAAGACGTTGGTGGATGTGTTATGATGGCTTGATTTAAAGTTAAGACTAATTTTTAGGGTTTACTTAGGCTTGGGCCTCAAGTACAGTTTTTTGTTGATTGATTGTTAATGAAAATTGCTCATTTGACTTAAGAGATTGCTCTTTAACACCTTAAAAATACACTGATGTTCTTAACGGCAGTTAACTGTCGTTCGCCTTTAATGACAGTTAACTGTTGTTGTACGAGCAACAGTTAACAAGTCGTAGGTACACATTTAATTATGGTCCATTAAAGTTTTTTTAAATGTCCAAACAATTTCGTTTACTCTTGGATGGTAGAAGATTTTTATTGTAACTGTATCGTATCAAACAATGTTTTTTTTCTTATTTTTAGTATAATTCAGTTCATAGTTTCTTTGAAAGTTTAGCCACACCTATATCTAATGTCTGGATCCGTTCCTAAGGAGAAGGTAGATTTCATAATTGATGAATTAGATGAGAGAAAAATACAAAGAAAGAAAATATATAATCAGACATAATCGAAATGGATAGCAATAACATTTTTCATTGTAAATAGAATAGAGATAACTTTTTTATTATCTTGAGTTCTGTTTTTGCTATGTACTAACTTTCTACTTTGTATTCGTTTTTTTTTTTCTTTTTATTCAGCTTGAAAGGTTTTTCAATATATTTATCTCTTGGTTTCTTCAAAAAAACAAAGAAAAAAAAAATATGACGATGAATATATTGGTGATGTGAATGCATGCAAATATAATCTGCATGGAAGGACCGTATGGCCAAAGGTTCAACACTGTTGATTGTAGTTGTGTTGTGAAATAAACTTTCTCCCATATGGAAGGATATGGGAAGATGGGGGTAAAGTAAATGGTTTTATAAATTCGCATTTTCCTCTCTAGAGGATGTTAGAAAGGTTAAATTTAATGCCTAGTGGAATTTAAGCCTTGGTGCTTTAAAGCTGTTTGCGTGAACCAAAGTTTTCAACCATAAAGTTCAGCAACAAGCATCTGTTCAAGTTTGGGGAAGAATCTATGATTTAGCTCACGAATATTGGTTTCCTAAGATTTTGTTTGCCATTGTGAGTACCATAGGTTCACCTATTTGCAATGATGATGTAACCAGTAACCACAAAACCTATGTTAGGGTTTTGGTAGATATGGACTTATTGCAGCCTAAAGCTCTTGTTGAAAGGGTAAAATTTTCCCTTTTTTGGAACTTGACTATGAAAACCTACCTGAGTTTTGCACTCATTGAAAAATAAAAGGTCATTACTAGGAAATACGCAATAGAGTGATTTATGTCGATATGGAAGAAAAAGAACAACCTTTAAAAGAGAATCCAAATAAAGAGCCCCAAAATAAGTTTGTTCAAACCTTTGATGGGAGAGTTTGTCGTCCATTTGGGTCTCACAAGATTCGAGGGATTAGTCTCCGCAAGTTGCGCGCAGAGGATACCCGGTTTACACCAAAAAAAAAAACCTTTGATGGTAGGCATGGACAGGGGAAAACACAAAAGGTAACATATATTGAGGAATCAAATTCAAAAGAAACTAGTAATGGAAACAACACTTAGAAAGAAAATGTTAAAGTGAATGGGAGAAAACACTGATCATGTTCAAGACAGAAACGTAACAATAGTTTATACTAATAATGTTGCTAGCCCTAAGATTTCTTAATATAGGGAAGGAACAACTGGTACAAAAGATATAATAAATGTAACTCAAAGAGAAGCGTAAGAACATCATGCATCTCAAAAGATTTGAGAAGAGTGTTGAAGCTATGTATCAGAATGAGATAAGAAATTTAGAAGATAGCATGGACTATGAAGAAAGCTATGAGGGATTAGAGTTCCTTAATGAGTCTTAGGCCAATATGGTTGAAGATGAAGTTGTTGGAGCAATATTGCTTGATGATTTAGGAAAGGAGCCAACTCAACAACATGATAAGTAGTTGAATGCAGCCACAGGTGGGTTTCAACTAGTAACTTCAAAGGCCATGAAGAAGAGTCAAAAACAAAACAAAAAACACCAATAAACAAGAAATATGAAACAATATCAAAGGTTATTAATGTTAAACCTTTTAGATGAAGTGTCTATTTTGGGATGTGCGGAGCTTGGCCAATGCCCCGTCAAGATTGGCTCTCAAGAGACTTATAGATGAGTATATAATCCTCATATATGCTTAACTGCAGAACCTTGGATGAATTTTTATTCTTTCCCTATAAATTGGTTAAGTAGAATAGCTTTCAAATTGTTTGCCTTGAATAAGAGAGAGAATTTGCTGCCAAATTTATGGCGCCTTTGTGCAAATGATATTAATCCTTCTATTGTTGCCATAGAGGATCAATTTGTTCATTTTACAATAGCTAAAAATGAAAAAACTTTTGGCATAATTGTTGTCTATGCCTCCACCTATTATTTGAGGAGGAGACAATTATGGAACAAGCTTGATAGTTTTTAGAACCAATTAGACATTCCCTGGTGTTTATTTTGTGAATTCAACACCGTTTTTGGGGCTTAGGGGCATAGGGGATTGCATTCTGCAACTAAACATGTTGAATGTAAAAAGTTGATCTCTAATTTTTGGAATGCTAGAATAGTGGATTGCGCTGCATTTTTAATTCCTCGAAAATTTTCTTCAAACTTAGGCCCTCTAAATTTTCTCAATTTTAGTCTCTACCTTTTAACAAAAATCCACGCCGCATGTTACAAGTGCTTTTTTTTTTTTTTTTTTAATAGTATTTCATTGATAAGACTCCAAATCATCATTAGTTTAATAATTTAATTTTTAATATTTATTAATTTATCTATAACTTTATAATAAAGATGACGTTGTTAAATTGGAAATTATATAGTTAAATGATATGGTTAATACTTAATGATATTTTAGGCTATGTTTGGATTAGTGGAATGGAATAGAGTGTGATGAAACTCATTCCATCCAATACCACTCATTCATCCAATTTTTCATTCCTCCCAAATTGGAGTGTATCCAATAGAATGGAACACATTAAAAATTCAATTACATTTTTATCCCTACTTTTTCCATTTTATTAGCCACTCCTATTCTGTAACACCCATATAAAGATTGCCTAGGATCTTATACGAGTATTAAAATTTCGTACTGGATACATTAATTTACAATACTAAAAGTTAGTTCAGAATATTACATCACATAGTAATATTACATCCAAAGTTTATACAATCATCTCTCTGATACATGTACATCATAAGTACAACAACATAATACAGTTGAACTGTAATACATATAAAATCAGCACGATCAGTCCAAAGCTTTCTCCTTACCCTTGTTGCGTGCTGCCTGCGAACCTGCACCAGAAGGAATGGGATGAGACATAATGTCTCAGTGAGCTCTACCCAACCTACTGTTGGCAACCACAGGGGACCTAGGGTCGCCATGCCTACCTTGGTAATCTAGGGAAATACTATGATCGCCAAGTCTTATCTTCATCCACAAAGATATAAATCTGCCTATAACTATAATTATAATCTACATGTAACTATAAAACATGATACACATAAACAAATATTATGTTAGATGTTAGCGTGTAACAAACATTATTATCTGAGTTCATTTTACGGAGTGCATCCGGGTGGAGTAACCCCGAAGTACATCTCCCTATAACCCGGTGAAAATTTCTATCTGAGGCTAATCACCTGACTCCTCTTTAATTATGCATGTGGACAACCCTCTCGATGAAGTCCCATCCGGCGTATCCCGGAGTCTGCTGAACATGCCTATAACTGTAATATACGTGTGGACAATCCTCTCGGAGAAGTCCCATCCGGCGAATCCCGAAGTCTGCTGAACACGCCTTTAACTTTAACATATAATTCTTTAACTTTATTTATGCATTTCTGATGCATTTATCATATAATAACAATCACCTAACACTTAACCTATAACTTAAGATTCTTGGCTTATCGTTCTCATAAGCCACTTACTTGGTCGTTGGAAACCAACTCTATAAGCTTATCTGAAGCTTCGAATGTCGAAACATTCCTATTACCCTTGTATTCTAAGCTGAATACATCTATAATCTTGTTTACCTAAAGTAGGTTCTTGACTTATCAAAGTCGTATGCCTTCCTTAAGAGTTATCAACTCACATGCAAGGGATTTATCCATCTAATCCTTACACTCATACTCATAAATCTTGTTTCCCTCTCAAAGGATTCGACATATCGTTATCATATGTCTTACTTAGGGATTTACTATCCCACTTACTTAATGATTTCCTACTCATCTAACCCTTACCCTTATACTCTTAATGCGTCGTTGAACCCTTGTTCATCTATTCCTTATATGTTATATGCCCCTCAGATATGTCCACAATGGTGTTTTTCTTAGAAAATAAGGTTTTCTTTGAAAATGGTTACCAAATGCCTCGCCTGACGCGTACACAGCTCACTGAACGAAGCAGAACAACCATGGAAGGTCTGTCTGATTTCGCTGGGCGAGATCCATCTCGCCATTGGCGAGATGAGACAGGGAAAATTGTTGAAAAATCGCTGTAAGCTCGCCCCGAGTTCGCCGGGCGATTTTGACAGCCCAGAAATAGTTCAAAACGTGATTTTCCACCATTTTTGACCTATCTAAGCATACACAGGCATCATAACAGCATAAGGAATAATTTACAACTATAAATTGATTGATTAAAACGTGATTGAACAAGGAATTGACAAGCTAAAAGGATTAGGGCACAAAATTGCAAACTTTGCTCAAAATACACAATACTCTTCAAAAACTCTCGAAGTGGGTTCTAAAACTCCTAGGGAGCTCACCTTAATCCTTACTGATGTTCTGCTAAGCTCTCAACTTCAAAACTCTAACTTGTGCTTAATCTTTTCCTTGATTCTCCTTTACTTCTCTTGCTCCAAGTTTTCCCCAAAAACTGTGCTTGCTAGGAATTGGTTTCACAATATTTGAGTGAAAGTTTGGTGGATGGTAGCCAAAGAGAAAGAGGGCGTGAGACTAGAGAGAGAGAGAGGGAGAGAAATCAGCTTGGTAGTGAGAGAAGGAAAGTGGAAGAAATGAAGAAGCTTAAGCCTTATGTTACTAATAAAGCCCATCTCTCACACAATTACGATTCTGCCCTTATTACTCATAACTCCTCTGACACTGATAAAAGTTACATCTAAGCGGGATATTACATATTCCCTATGTTTTTTTTCTCCATCGTTTCCTGTTTATTTATAGTATGGGGTAACAGTCATTTTGGTCCCTGAATGTGTAAGAAGTTGTCACAATAGTCCCTCAATGTATCAAAATTCCAAAATAATCCATGATTGTACACTTTGTTAGTCAAAATAGTCTCTGACGCTAAAATAATCTTTCAATACTCACAATAACTCTTTTCATACAGAGAGTGAAATGACAATAAGTAAGTACTTATAAGGACCGATATGACAATAAATAAGTATATTGAAAGACTGATATGACAATATTAACGAAATATTTTAATGTCAGAGACTATTTTGACTAACAAAGTGTACAATCAGGGACCATTGTAAAATTTTGATACATTGAAAGACTATTGTAACTACTCATTACATATTCAGGGATCAAAATGACTATTACCATTTTATAGTATCATGAGAATTGAACACGTTAATTTAAACATGTTCATTTTACCCGTTGCAAATGAAAATACATATGGGTTTCTTACTTATAAGCCTATTATAATTGTTTGGTTTAAGCTACCAAATGGAAATACAGTAGTTGTAAATTTATGTAGGAATCGAAATTTAAAATTCTTTTTCCCTCAAAAAAAAAAAAGAAATTTAAAATTGTTTCGTTCTTAGCTTAATTTATCATGCTATTAATGTTTATTCTAGTACTTGTTTATTCTAATGCTAATTATAAACAATGTCAAAATAACTGTATATTGATTGAATTTAGTTGAGTTGAAAATTCAACAGTGATGTTTTTCAAGTAAGGGGTAAAAATGGAAAAATAAATTATAATTCATTCCGTTCTACCTACTTTCTAAACAATGGAGAGGAATATTAGTTTCATTCTGTTAAAATATTTAAACAATAAAAGGGAATATTTGTTCCATTGCGCTCTATTATGTTCCGCTCCGTTAGTTTCAGGTTATCCAAACATAATAAAAAGTCATATAAAATATGTAACGTGAACTTTTATTAAAAAGTACAAAAATTGGTAAAATAAAATTTAAAGGGACTAAAGTTTAAAGAATTTTTTTAAAAAGATTAAAGGCAAAAGTTAATTTTAAGAGACTCCAAACATATCTATTCTCTAATTATAAAACTTAATGTCTATCAAAAATACAATTTTATCTCTTCTTAATTTTTTGACACGTCATCAAAATTATATCTTTTTTGTGTCTTTGCTTCAACCTCCTCCTATTTTTTCTCTCTTAAAAACAAATAAAACCAAACTCACTCAATAAAACACACTAATTTAATCTTTTTTAAAGAACAAACAAACTTAATTTTAATCTCAATCAAAACAATTTTTTCTATAATTCAACTTCTAAATATCTAAAGAGTTAAAAAGAATTTATAATCTATTATCTTTCTCTAATTAAGAAAGTTAATGACTAGTAAAAACACAATTTTTCTCCATCTTAATATTTTGACACCTCAACATAAATTTATATTTATGTGTCTTTTGTAACAAAAGATCCTATTTAGCTGAGAGAGAAAATAACTTTTAAAAGATTGATGTGATTTTGTAACAAAAAATTCCTTTTATATTGATGTATCTAAACAAACTAAATTATTTTTAAAAAAATGATTTTATTACGATAAACAAACACAAAATAGATTATGATTATTTTATACAAATTTAATAAAATCACTAAATTATTGAATTTCAATATTATTTTTATTTTAATTCGTAACAAACAAGCGGATTTGCTATATCTTTAAAAAAACTTTAAATGGCATTGTACTTGTATGTTATAATTTTTTCAAAAAACAGGTTAATCAAAAAAAAATTAAAAGCGTCTTTAAATGAAAATAGATTATAGGAACTTTTCAAAAAAATATAAGAGATGGAGAAAATAAGTATCAAAAAATCCATTTTATATAGTTGTATCCAAACAAAAAAAAATCAACGAAGTGATTGTTATTACGATAAACAAACACAAAATTGATTATGTTTTTTCAAAAAAATTCTAAAAAAATAATCTCAAAATGATTGAATATCAAAATATATTTTTATTCTATTAAAAGTGAACCATATATTCAATTTACATTTAGTAAAAATGAGTTTTATGATTGTACAAAAAAAAGTTTTATGATATTCATGTGTTTTTATCTCACACTGAGTCTATTTGATGCAATATAACTACATTCCTATGATTTTTTTTCTTTTTTAGGATGCAATAGAACTACCTTCCTATGAGTTTTTCTTTTGTAGGTAATCCAATGACAAAATAACAATTGTTTACATATTTAGTCTAAAAAAAATATTCATAAATATAATTTTAATAAAAAAATATTAATAAATACATTTCACTTATCAATAAAATAACAAAATATGATTGAGACAATTATCGTTGATACTAACAAAATATTGAAAAAATATTTTCACTAAGAAAATAAAAAAGAAAAAAAACATTTAATTATATCTGATTGATAATCACAAAATAACATAACTTCATTCTTAAAAAAAAAAAAATAATTTCTTGAAAGTTGCAAAATATTTATTAAAAGGCATATACTTACTTTTCAAAAAGTTACACATTTTCAAGATTGCTTCTTTTCTAAAAATAATTTGCCTTTGTTTTTTCTTTATCTTTTTTTTAGTCAAAAGAAAAATTATATTATAGAAACAAAAATAGATATAAAGATTGGGGCATTAGACGTTGTAACAGCCCGATTTTTAGAATTAGATTTATTTATTATTATTATTTATTATATTTGATAATTGTTTATTTGGTGTGTGATTGGTGGGTTAGAGGAATTTTAAGTGATGGAGGGTATTTTAGTTTTTTTTTGCATCAGTGACATTTTTGTAATTATGTTAGAACTAGAAATTTGAATTTTAGAGAATAATGGTGTATAAGTAATATGGGAGGTTTAAATGAAGTAAAAGTGTAGAGAAAATAATTGTGAGAGTTGGATATGACTAAGCTCATTAGTGTGAGTGACTCTAACCCATATTATATAAAGAGTAGTAGTGAGTGGTGGTGAACTAGGTCAAATCATTTGTGAAAATTTTGAGAAAAGGCTAACAAGAGAGAAGAGAGAAAGAAGAGGCTAGAAGAGGGGAAAGCACTAGGAAGTGAAAAATTGAAGCTAGGAAACACTTTTGGTGAAGAATTGAGGTAAGGGGGAATTATTTTCATCAATTGGGTTTAATAAGCAAATAGGTAGTTCGGGTGTTTTAGCTTATGCTTAATTTCATAATTGTTGTTGATTATGTGAAATTCGTGCTCTATTTTTCATGATTAATTTGAGTATGTTAAAGTTGGTGAATTCATGTTTTATTCATGTCAAAATTCATGGTTTGTTATATTAATTTGATAATGAAATTCCTGGCAACCTGACTAAAATATGCTGTGCACAATGATGGCACAACTGTCCGAGCGCGTGTCTACTCAGAACAATAATTAAAATAGCGCAACGTAACAAAGCACAAATTAAAAGAGACACAGCGGAAAAGTAAAGTACACAGTGAGTTTGTTAACCCAGTTCGGAGCAACTCTCCTACTCTGGGGGATACCAATCCAGGAATGATTCCACTATTATAGTTCTAGTGAAAAGACCAACGCAGACCCACTACTTGACTTTGCACCTAGACCCTACCAGTGGCAACTCTATCTAGGAACTCCTAGATATGAGACCCCGTCTCAATTCCTACGAACAACACACACAGTATTGTTATCAAACACACAAAACACAAAACTCAACCAAGAGAAACACACGCTAATAACACATACTCACTCCGTACTTAAAAGCTTAGGAGTAGCTTACAAATTACAACTCAAAACAAACTCAGTCCTTAGCTTGAATCAGGGAGATACAAGCAAGGCTCACAATTAACAAACAAAACCCTAAAAACCTTAAAACACACGCTTTGCTAACACACACGGTTTTTTGTTACCCAACTAGGGTTTGTCTTCACAAATATATAATACTGAAATACCACGGGTCTGGGCTTCGAAATAGAGCATGGACATTGACCGGTCCAGCTGAAACAATCTTCTAGAAATAATAAAAAGCTTCCAAATATAGAATGATATCTTGTGGAACCAATAGCAAGGCAAATAAAACTTCAACCAAATCTTCAGTCAGATACACGCGCCTTGATCAGCAAGCTAGAGGAAAATAAACTTCAGACAAATCTTTTGGAAGATTGCGTACATAAATATAAAGCGCTAGCTGGCGCGAAAACACAAGTTACAAAATGCTGTTCCATATGCCACCACATCTGTCCCAGCATCTGGCTAGTAGATGTTTTTGCAAAATGTAGCCAATCTACAAAAACCCAACAATCTCCCCCTTTGACAAATTTTGGCTAAAACACTCTAGAGCCAGTTCTTTGGGAAATACACAGAAAAAATTTCCTTCACGTCAACATAAGCACACAACAAGGAAAGAAAATATCGTAGCATAAAAAGAGATTACTTCCAAGCGAGAAATAGTCAAAGATGGCTTGCAGGTAGAATCAGAGGCATGCACCAGAAAACACAAACATCTAGCCTCATAGGAACAACCAGAGAGAAATAAACTCTCATATAGTGGAATCACATAGATAAGGGAAAAAGTAAATTTCCACACACCAAGAATAAAAACTTAAGATCTCCCCCTCAAAACATGCATGTACCAGTACTCCCCCTCAACATATACTACACTCCCCCTCAACACATGTAACCATACATAAGATAAGCTTCAAATCATGCAACCAACCAACAGATAGGACATAAATTCTACTCCCCCTTTTTAGCCAAAAATTCTGACAACCAACAGATAGGGCAAACTCATAGAAAGTGCATAGAACCATAAAGTGTGCAGAGAAATCACATAGGATGCATATTACAGACCATAAGCACACAAGGTGCATAAGAATTCAGGGCATAGCCCAGTCACCAGCAAAATAAAAAAAGTACATCAAAAGATCAGAACAAAACAAGAACATCAAAAATCCTCAGAATCATCAGAGGCATCCTCAGTAGCATCAGCAGAAGCAACAGGCATATTTCCTCCTTCTTCCTCATCCTGCTCACCCTCATCATCAGCTTCAGCCTTCAAAGCTGCAATTATCTTGTCAATCTTCACCTTCCTAGCTCCAAGGGCCACACTTGTCTCAGTAAGATCAGCAATCATTTGCTTTCTGGAGAGCACACCAGATGTCCGGACAGAAGTACCAGCTACATCAGCATCATGTGTCTCAGACAGCAAACTGCAATCCAAAGCCATAGGACCAGGCCTCTTGCAGGGCACATCACTGCTTATCAAAATATCAGGGTGTTGCTGAAGAATAATTCCACACAGGAGGGTAGGAAAAGCAATAGGGAACTTAATAGCAAAAGATTTAGCATGCTCCAAAACCTGATAATAAATGTAGGCCCCATAATCAAAAGGTGACTTGGTAACAACAACATAAATCAATTTGGCCAAACCAAAAGCAACTGAGAAGATAAGAAAAGAATAATGATGGTAGCGTGTGGGAGGTTTGAATAAGGAAGGTTGGAGATAGCTTCCTTGAATTGCGTGCATCAAGTGGTTGAGAAGGGAGAAAATAACTGTTGCACGCCTCCCATAAATTAACTGCTACAATTCCTCAAATAAACAGATCCCTAACTTCCGTCTTAATTTTTCAAATTGATTAGCATCAAGGGCTTTGGTAAAAATATCTGCTAATTGCTCTTCAGTTGGAACATGTTCAAGAGTAACAATTTTGTCTTCAACAAGATCCCTTATAAAATGATGTCTAATGTCAATGTGTTTGGTCCTGCTATGTTGAATAGGATTTTTGGAGATATTAATTGCACTCAGATTATCACAATATAATGTCATAGCATCTGTCTTGACATTGTATTCACTCAGCATCTGTCTCATCCACAACAATTGAGAACAACTACTACCAGCTGCTATGTACTCTGCTTCAGCTGTAGACAAAGAAATGCAATTTTGCTTCTTACTGAACCAGGATATAAGGTTGTTGCCTAGAAAGAAACATCCACCAGAGGTACTCTTTCTATCATCTGCACTTCCAGCCCAGTCAGCATCACAATATCCAAACAACACAGTGCTTTCCCCATGAGAATACAACATACCATAATCACTAGTACCATTCACATACTTCAGAATTCTCTTTACCTGAGTCAGATGACTTATTTTTGGTTCAGCTTGGTACCTGGCACACACTCCAACTGCAAATGTGATATCTGGCCTACTTGCTGTAAGATATAGAAGACTTCCTATCATACTCCTATACATGCTTTGGTCAACATCCACACCTTTCTCATCCTTTGATAATTTTACATGTGTGGGAGCAGGAGTTCTTTTATGAGCAGCATTTTCCATCCCAAATTTCTTGACTATATTTTTAGCATACTTACTTTGAGAGATAAATATAGTATCTTCCATTTGTTTCACCTGAAGACCAAGAAAGAACTTTAGCTCACCTACAAGACTCATCTCAAATTCAGATTGCATTTGCTGAACAAAATGCTCTATCATCTGGTCAGACATTCCTCCAAAGACTATGTCATCTACATATATTTGAGCAATCATCAGCTGTCCATTTTCATCTTTCACAAACAGGGTCTTGTCATTTCCTCCCTTCCTATAGCCATGGTTGATTAGAAACTCAGCAAGTCTCTCATACCAAGCTCTAGGAGCTTGCTTCAGGCCATATAGAGCTTTTTTCAATTTGTACACATGGTTTGGATAACTAGGATCAATGAAGCCTTTAGGCTGTTCCACATAAACCTCTTCATTTAAGTACCCATTGAGAAAGGCACTCTTGACATCCATCTGATACAACTTGAATTTTAGTATGCATGCAATCCCAAGTAACAATCTAATAGATTCCAACCTAGCTACAGGAGCAAAAGTCTCATCAAAGTCTACACCTTCAATTTGAGAATATCCTTGTGCAACCAGTCTGGCTTTGTTTCTAGTGATAGTACCATTTTCATCAGACTTGTTTTTATAAACCCACTTGGTACCTATGACATTCACATTATCTGGTCTAGGAACTAGGTCCCACACATTACTTCTCTTGAACTGAGTTAATTCTTCTTGCATAGCATTTATCCAGTACTCATCAGTTAGAGCTTCCTTAACATTCTTTGGTTCAAGTTTAGATATAAAACAAGAATTTGATACCTCATCATGGTTCCTTCTAGTTGTGATCCCTTGGTTAGGATCGCCAATGACTTGTTCTATGGGATGATTTTTCTGAACTCTGATAGATGGTCCTTTGTTGGGAGCAGTCTTCTCTGGGCCAGTTACTTCAGAATCTTGCTTATCACTTGCTTCATCTACTTTCTTTGCTTCCTGTAGGTCAGATGCTGCGTCAAATGTAGCATCATCTGGCATCGCATTATTTCCTTCATCATCTACAACAACATTTATGGATTCCATCACTGTCTTGGTTCTGGAGTTGTATACTCTATAGGCTCTGCTGTTTGTAGAATACCCTAGAAAGATTCCCTCTTCACTTTTAGCATCCATCTTTCTTCTTGGTTCCCTGTCAGCTAGAATATAACACTTACTACCAAACACATGGAAGTGCTTCACTGTTGGCTTCCTGTCCTTCCATAGCTCGTACAAGGTTGTAGATGTACCTTTTCTCAAAGTCACTCTATTATGAATATAGCAGGCTGTGTTCATGGCTTCAGCCCAAAAGAAAAATGGCAGCTTCTTTGCATGTAGCATAACCCTGGCAGATTCTTGCAAGGTCCTGTTCTTCCTCTCTACTATCCCATTTTGTTGAGGAGTAATGGGTGCAGAGAACTCATGAAATATTCCTTCAGAAATACAGAAATCAGAGAACTTACCATTCTCAAACTCCTTCCCATGGTCACTTCTGATTCTAACAATTCCACAATCCTTTTCTCTCTGAAGTTGTAAGCAAAGATCCTTGAATTTTTCAAAAGTGTCTGATTTCTCCTTAATGAAATTTATCCAAGTGTATCTAGAAAAATCATCAACAACAACAAAAGCATACTTCTTACCACCTAAGCTTTCGACTTGCATGGGTCCCATTAAATCCATATGCAATAGCTCAAGAACTCTGGATGTGGACAGATGTTGCAGCTTTTGGTGAGGCATCTTGGTCTGTTTTCCTATCTGGCATTCTCCACATATACTTCCTTCCTGAATTTGGAGTTTTGGTAAACCTCTGATGGCTCCTTCAGCAATAGCTTTCTTCATGCTTCTGAGATTCAGATGTCCAAGCTTTTGGTGCCATAGCTTAACTTCATCTTCTTTGGTTATTAGACAAGTAGATAACTTTGCTTTATCTTGAGAGACCCACAAGTAGCAATTGTCCTTTGATCTAACACCTTTCATCAGGATGTCCCCTTCACTGTTAGCCACTAAGCATTCACTCTTAGTAAAGTTGACCTTCATTCCTTGATCACACAGTTGACTAATACTAATTAAGTTTGCAGTTAATCCTTTCACAAGAAGCACCTTATCAAGTTTGGGTAGACCCTCTTCCACAAGATTTCCTACACCCTTTATTTCTCCTTTGGCTCCATCCCCAAAAGTCACAAAGCTTGTAGCATAAGGCTTAACATCAGTCAAGTAATTTTTATCACCAGTCATATGTCTGGAACATCCACTGTCAAAGTACCAATCATTTCTGGATGACACTCTCAGAGATGTATGAGCAATTTGAGCAATCTCATCAGCTTCTGGTTCTATTTTTCTCGGATCCATAGTGTTGCTTGTGAAATTATCAGTTTTTTGCTTCCACTGCTTCTTGGTGATCTTTACTATGGGATCAGGTCTTGGTGAATGGGTCCTGTCTGGGTAACCATGTAATTTGAAACAGAAAGGTCTAATATGTCCTTTTCTTCCACAGTAGTGACATACCCAACTGTAATTCCTTCCTTTTGATCTGGGCCTATATCCAGATGCCTGTTGTCTCACCTGATGCTGGGGCATCTGTCTTGACATAGTATGATCATGAGTATTAACAGGTGGCACAAATTGTCTTGCTGGTAATTGTTTCTGCTGAGGCATGGAACTGTAGTCAAACCCAATACCTTTAGAATCTCCAGGTTTCTGTCCTATTTCCAAAATTTCGTCTAAAGCATCAGTACCTTTGTTCATCATCCGCAGTTGCTTGTTCATATTGCCAATCTTGGAAGTAAGTAAGATAACCTCATCATTGAGGTCTGAGTTTATTTTCAGAAGTTTGTCTTTCTCAGCTTGCAAGAGAGTAATGGTCCTCTTTTGTTTTTCTAAAGTTCTACAAACTTCCTCACTTTTGAGATATAGCTCCTTATAAGAATCAGCCAATTCATCATACGTTACCTCTTCCTCACTAGATTCATGGTCAGATGTGCACACTCCAGTCAGGGCATTCACATGTTTTGCAGTTTCAGATTCTTCTTCTGATTCATCCTCATCCGTCCAAGACACATTCATCACCTTCTTTTGTTTCTTCAGATACGTTGCACACTCAGTTCTGATGTGACCAAAACCTTCGCATTCATGGCATTGCACCCCTTTGCTTTGATTAATTTTGTCATCTGTTCTAGGTTTCCTCTGATTGTTGACATTTTTAAGGATGCTGCGACTGTTGTCCGGAGCATTTGTCCTAGGGCGTCTGTCCATCCTCTTCACAACTTTATTAAATTGTTTGCCCAACATCACAATATCTTCAGAGATGCTCTCATCAGTATCTAAATTACTCTCCACATCATCTTCATCAGTGTTGGAGATGAAAGCAATGTTCTTGTCTTTCTTTTCAGATCTTTCATTAACCTTTAATTCAAAAGTTTGAAGAGATCCAATCAACTCATCAACTTTCATATCTCCAATATCTTGGGCCTCCTCAATAGCACATACTTTCATATCAAATTTCTTAGGCAGGGACCTGAGAATTTTGCTTACCAGTTTTTCATCAGATATCTTTTCCCCCAAGGATTCAAATGTGTTAGCATATTCTAGCACATTCATGTGAAAGTCATGAATACTCTCTCCTTCTTTCATTCTCAAATTCTCAAACTGTGTTGTTAGCATTTGTAGCCTTGACTTCTTGACCTTTTGAGTACCTTCATGAGCTGTTCTTAGGATATCCCAAGCTTCCTTGGCAATAGTACATTGTTTAATCAACCTGAACATGTTTTTGTCAACACCATTAAACAAAGCATTTAGGGCTTTAGAGTTTCCAATAGCTGCAGTGTCTTCTTCTGTAGACCACTCCTCTTCTGGTTTCAACTCATCAGTATCAACATTATTCGCATCTTTTATTTTAGGAGGAACCCATGCCTTGATCACAGCCTTCCAGGCTCTACTGTCTAGAGATTTCAAGAAAGCTGTCATGCGTGATTTCCAAATGTCATAGTTTGACCCATCCAACAAGGGTGGTCTGTTCACCAGTCCTCCTTCTTTATCCATTGAGCCAGAAACTTCTTTCCCTGGAGCTCACCCACACAGAACAGGGTGCCTGCTCTGATGCCAATTGAAATTCCTGGCAACCTGACTAAAATATGCTGTGCACAATGATGGCACAACTGTCCGAGCGCGTGTCTACTCAGAACAATAATTAAAATAGCGCAACGTAACAAAGCACAAATTAAAAGAGACACAGCGGAAAAGTAAAGTACACAGTGAGTTTGTTAACCCAGTTCGGAGCAACTCTCCTACTCTGGGGGATACCAATCCAGGAATGATTCCACTATTATAGTTCTAGTGAAAAGACCAACGCAGACCCACTACTTGACTTTGCACCTAGACCCTACCAGTGGCAACTCTATCTAGGAACTCCTAGATATGAGACCCCGTCTCAATTCCTACGAACAACACACACAGTATTGTTATCAAACACACAAAACACAAAACTCAACCAAGAGAAACACACGCTAATAACACATACTCACTCCGTACTTAAAAGCTTAGGAGTAGCTTACAAATTACAACTCAAAACAAACTCAGTCCTTAGCTTGAATCAGGGAGATACAAGCAAGGCTCACAATTAACAAACAAAACCCTAAAAACCTTAAAACACACGCTTTGCTAACACACACGGTTTTTTGTTACCCAACTAGGGTTTGTCTTCACAAATATATAATACTGAAATACCACGGGTCTGGGCTTCGAAATAGAGCATGGACATTGACCGGTCCAGCTGAAACAATCTTCTAGAAATAATAAAAAGCTTCCAAATATAGAATGATATCTTGTGGAACCAATAGCAAGGCAAATAAAACTTCAACCAAATCTTCAGTCAGATACACGCGCCTTGATCAGCAAGCTAGAGGAAAATAAACTTCAGACAAATCTTTTGGAAGATTGCGTACATAAATATAAAGCGCTAGCTGGCGCGAAAACACAAGTTACAAAATGCTGTTCCATATGCCACCACATCTGTCCCAGCATCTGGCTAGTAGATGTTTTTGCAAAATGTAGCCAATCTACAAAAACCCAACAGATAAGTTGTCAATTTTGATGATTTTGATGGATAACATGATATTTGCATGGAAATGATTAAGTTTGTTGTTGTTTGTTAAGTTGCTGTCATGACTTATTGAATTGATGAAAGAATCAAGTTGATTATGTGATTTGTTGTCAATTAAGTTGTTGTTGTGTTTTGGTAAAATAGCTTAATTTGGTGAAAATGAATAAGTTGATGTGAAAACAAATAAGTTGTTGCCATATCAGTTGAAGTGAGTGATTATGATGATGGTGGGTATGAATTAGGTGTTGTTGTTGTTGTTACACCATGTTTGGTTGATTAAGTTGTTGATAAAAGTGAGTTTTGAGTTTTTGATTAACTAAGTGAAAAACCATGAAAATTCATGTTGAATTGATGTGTTGTTGTGTTTTAATTGTTCCTTTTAAGTGTAATAACTATGGGTACTATTTATACAACGATTTTGGGATGATTGGGATTGAAAATGAGATTTTTGAGGTCTTCCCGAAAGGGAAAACCTGTTTTCTGGTTGCCCAGAAAACAGGACTTCGCTGAGCGAAGTTGTGCAGTAACAGCATTGTTGTTTTCCGCGTTTTGGTCCTTTGGGAATGTTTCTGGACATCCCTAGACAATCCTTTTGTGCTATTTTGATGATATTTCGATGAATTATTGATGGGTATTGATTGCTTTCGTTAAAACGAGTTGAATTGTTTATTTTGAGACGAAAATGATAAATTATGAAATGAACTTGGAGATTTATGTTGAGTCGTAAAATACATGCAAGTATGCCAAATGTTTATGATGATATGAATGGTGTTTTAGCATGATTTAAGAAGTGGAATGATGATGTTTGATGTAATTTGCGACATTAAATCATGAAATGTGAATTGTGTGAATTATAATGAATGAAAGTAAGATGTTGAAGTGTTTATGATATGACGATGATTAAACTTGTGAAATGCATTAATATGATGAAATGATGAATGGTGTGGCTTAATGTATTAAAGTTGTGAATTAATGATGATGTTGTGATAACATGAATATGTGGATGTATTGGTTTGATAATGCAAATGATAGCCATGATAGCTGGATGATTTAAGATCATGATTTGTAGATGTGTGCATTGTCAAGTCCGTACGTGAACATCCATGCATTCATTGTCAGTCGATCGGTGCTTGATTTAAGATCAAGATTCATGGGTGCTTGATTTAAGATCAAGATTTATAGGTGGGTGATTTAAGATCACTATTTATGGGGGCTTGACTTTAAGGTCACGATGGTACCACATGCATGTAGAGTCGTGTTAGGCGCATTGCATACACATGAGTCGTGTTTGGTAATATTTTGTTGTGAACTTGTATGTTTATGTGGTAAATGTCAAATTGTTGATGTGTGGAAATTATGAATGACTCATAATTGTGTTGATGATAATTTATAGTGAGATAATGATTAATCGTTGATGATGTATATTTAAGTTGGCAATTATACATTGATGAAAATATGCTATGATTTATGAATCATGTTTTGGAATAATGATGTTTTTAAGTTACTAATGATGATGAATGAATTATACGTGTGTTGTTAACCAGAATATTTATGTTGAATGCTTTTATGTTGTCGATGTTTTGCCTGAAATTTACACGCGTTTATTATATCTTTTTGTTGAACGTATATCTTACCCTCCAATGACTTTGTTGTCCTCACCCTCGTGGTGTAGACTTGCAGGTTGAGGAGTAGTTGTTTGGTGAGTTGTGTTGAGGACGACGTTACGCCTACTCCTTTTTACGTTTTTTTACAGATGTCTAGATTAGGTGCTCTGATCTAGGAGTCTGAAGATTTTATTTTATTTGGTTTTGGATTATTCTTTATGATGTATTTATTTGAGATTTTTATGTTGAGACCCGAGATGATATTTTGTTGAGATTAATTGTTTTCCGTTGTGCTGTGATTACTGTTGATGAGAATTTTTATTATGAGAAATATGTATGAGTTGAATGATGATTTGTAATATCTCGATTATCTTGAATTACGTGAATTATTATTTAATTAGTAGTCTTGAATTACGTGACTCAAGTACAACCAAAAATCAGACCAAGTGGATCGACCCTAATCTATCTTAAAAAAATTCACTAATCACGGGCGCAACCCAGCGAACCCGTATACCAGCGCGAAACTAGGTTACAAAAAATATGAAAAGTAAACATCTGCGAAGAACAATTAATGGATCGACCGTCAACACGGTATCAAAATTCAAGTGCCAACAACTCCCTGAACAAATCAGCAAGCATAAAAGCTCTTTCGAGCTTGAAGAACTAGAGTTTAGGCAAACAAGACACCTTAAAACCTGCAGCTCTCAACATATTTGGAAACAACAGAGAATCAAAGAAGTCAGGCCACCATGTCATATTATAAAATAATATTTTTTATTGTTGTATATTATTATATCTTTTAGAAATATGACTATAAAAAACACTGAAAAATGATAAATGAGTTACTAAATAATATAGTTGTACAATTTATACACGGGACTCATAACGACATCTTTATTAATAATGAAATCTTTATTAATTTTAATATTTTTTTACATATTTTTAGTTTACCACTTCATAATATTTAATAACAACTATTTTAATGATTTTATCATGGGCAAATTACTCTTTAAAAAAATCATGGGCAAATTACACTAACTCCCTTAAGGTCTTCTTAAATAACACAAACGCCCGCTCTATTTTTTAACTAAACACTAATCTCCCTTATTTTTTTTATCAAATTGACAAACACTTCTCTTATAATATAACACGGTTTAAACTTTGTTAATTCCATTTTTTTGAGCAATTAACTTTTTCATATGAGTATGAACTCACTTAATTTTTGGCCATTTTTTCTTTCCATTTTTCACTTAGGTGATTTTTCCCAACTTATTGTTCATCGGTCAAGGTGGTTTAATTTTTAAACTCTAATGTAATAAAATAGATATATCGAAAATTATTTTCTTTTCATTGATCAACCAATTTTCATCCCCCAAAATTCTTCTCATTTCTGTATTCTCTTTTGATCTCTTATGTAATTGCCGATGTTTGATTTTATTTGGTGGTAAAAACAAATGTTGTTATTGTTTCTCCAATGCAAGAAAAAAACCTCATTTAACTTAATTGTGAAAAGAGAAAAAAGAAACAAACAAACCAAAATGACTGAAATTAAATTGTATATTTATAAAGTTATTGAAATGGATAAAATGAGAGGAGATTGATGTGTTTGGAAAATTAGAAGGGGTGCTTGTGTTATTTAAGAAAATCTCAAGGGAAGTCAATGTAATTTGCCCTTTTATCATTAACGTCGACTTTATCATTATTTTTTTCTTATTTTTTCAATTCATATAACATTGCAATGCATTTTGATGCATAACCCTCTGCTTCAAATTAGATCGTACGGAATATGGGCCGTGCTTTTTTAGCGCGGGTTTGTTGCTAGTTTAACTTTAAAAATAAAAACACCATATAAAATTTGTAATTGGGCGTCCTACCGAGACACGTGAATTAAATGGAGCGTTTTTTTTTTTTTGCAACAATTAAATGAAGGATCTGTAGACTGTGGTCTAGAATTTTCAAGCGGTTAGTTGTTTGTTTGTTAACATGTGTCCAAGAATTTTTCAAGCGGTACTTAAGATTCATATTTTATTTATCCTTAAGTGACATGACATTGATGTCAAATACACGTTAAAAAATAACATTTTCACCAAATGTGTCTCTTCATAACCTCTGACAACAAAAGTTAACAAAATACTCCTTCTATCCCTATTAAATATTGTCCCTAAATATAAGTCCTCTTTCAATTTCCGAAGAAACAAAATACTCAAACTTTTCATTTTAGTCCCCTAAAAAATTTGTTAAACTTTTAGTCCCCAAAAGTTTTCAGTACACACTTTTGGTTCTTGCTTTTAAGTCAGATTATGTGTACATTAATTTTTGAATGAGTTTTTACGAAATGTTTAAAATTTTATAAGAATATCTCCCAAAAAATTAGAATTTGTTAACCAAACATATATTAAATATAAATTTTTAAGAGTCAAGTACATAAAAAATTCGTATTTAATTCATCTTTTGCGAAATATGGCAAGCTTTATGCTTTAAGAGGTAATGCTTAAGCTGGAGCAAAATGATATTACCTCCGTCCTTAATTATAAGACTCTTTTAATCAAATTATAAAAATTAAGAAAATTGATAGTAATATTAAATTTGTTTGTAATTACTATTATTTTTACAATTTTTTATTTAGATAAAAAAATAAGTTTATGTTTTCAACATAATATTTACTGTTGATTGAGGATTCAAAGAAGTCTTATAATAAAAGTAAAAAAAATAAAAAAAAATCTCAAAGAGTCTTATAATTAGAGATGGAGCGATTCGATGACTTAACATTTTCATTTTTCTTTCAAGAAATCACATTTTCAATCAACTAGCAAATAATTTGGAGAATTTTTTTTTTTGGAGACTATTTTGACTCATTAATTTCTCCAAGTCAATAATATATTTGGAGTCATCATCAAAACAAATTGATCCCAGTATCTGCCAACTGCCACCGGACCAAAACCAAAACGCGCTTCTCATTTTCATCGCTTTCTACTTTTTCTTCTTTAAATAAATCTTTACAACCTTTTCCCTCTTCCAATTCAATCACTTCTTAAAAAAAAAAATATGGATTTTAAAACAAACCCATTCATCACTGTTTTTCTCTTTCTGCTATTTTCTTCCATTTTCTCACTCACTTTCTCAGCTGCCAATAAACCCTTTAACACCGATAAGGCTCACCGCCTTGGTTCTTCTGCTGTTTTCCGTGTTCATGGGAATGTTTACCCTCTTGGGTATGTGTTCTGTGATTCCTTTGACTCTTTCTTGATTTTCTTTTTGGATTACTTTGTTACAGTGATTGTATTTTCATTTGATATATGTTTATTCGTTTTGAACAATTTTGATGTGTGATTTTGTTTCTGATTTCTTCCTCGCACTCGGCTGGGTGATGGGTAGTCCGGGTTATAGGCGCCGATAACATATTAGGTTTTTATGTTGGATCTAACCTCAGTAGCACGGACACTTCAAGATACTGACATATGTGATTACGTTCAATTAATCATTTTTTCAAATTTTAATCGGTGTCGGTGTGTCCTTGTCAGTGTCGTGTGTCTATGTCAACGGTTCATGGTTCATAAGGTCTAACTCATACTCACAAAATTCACTTGTAAGGTGAGGGGTGCCACTCTGAGAGTTTATCTCTATTCTATGTGAAACTTGGGGTTTTTTTCCAATATATGTTTAGATAATTGAAACAAACTAAATTAGATATAGTCTATACATAATTTATATGTTGTTTCATTGAGCTTAATCTAACATTCAATTTCTGTTTTTTTTTTTCAAGAGAAAAAAGAGTGTAGTTTGACTCAACTTTTGAACCTTTTTGTTGTTGTTGTTGTCCTTCTAGGTTGTATCCCCTTTTAAAGGTTCACAAATTGGATTCCCTTTTTGTTTGTACATATGCTTTGTAAGGAAAAAAACCATGAATCATGATTGTTGGATGATGACATTTAACATACACAAGTAACTCTTTGTGTGTATCATACCAAAATGGTTTTTTCACCATTGATGTATTAATATTTTATTCAATGGCTAGGATTAAAGAAGGGTTACCTCTTTAGTAGGTTATGTGATACAATGTGTGTATTTGCAATATCACTCCCCAAATTATATGTAATTATATTTATGTAAGAGGGCAATGATGAATTTATGCTTTGAATGTACTATCTCGCGCCCCCTATGTCATTAATGCTGTGTTTGTTTGTCCCCTTCTGAATTGCAAACGTTTTACTCAAAACACTTAGACAAATCACACACTACTCACTTCACAACCTACACTTTCTACTTTTCACACTGATTCTCTGCGAAGTAAGTTCGTCCTCTTCAATCAAATCCCTAGAACCCTAAAATATTCTTCAACATCTATGGCGTCTTCAAGCTCCATTCCAGAATCAACCATGCAAGAAGCAGTTCAAGGAACGTCCACACAAGAAGCCCCTGCTTATGAAATTAAGGGAAGAACCATGTCTTTAGAAGAATGGGATCTAACAGTTCAAGTTGAGAATCCTGTGGACTTCACTTCTCTATCTCATCATGGCTGCAACATCAGAGAATATTATGAGGCTCAGGACCTCATTAGCTATTTCGACATGCTGAATGGTCCAACTTACATGAATCTGATAAGGCATTTCTGGGTTAGAGCACATGTTTATGATCGTAAAGCTGCTCAAATTGAAATGGATGAGAAAGTATTGATAGACCCTACTCTAGCTGGGAAATCAAGAGAAGAAATGGGTTTGGAACCCTTCACGTGTACTGAGATAAGGTCAAGCATCATGGGTATTCCTGTCTTTATCTCTCAGGAAGTGATTGCTTATGTAATCAGGAGATCATCAGAAGGAAGTTTCAAAGATGGTCTGGACAACAACAAGAAAAGTCCCTGGAATGAAGTAGTCAACAAGTCAATGTTCAACAACAAGAAGAAAGGTGCTTATAGTGACAAAACAATGGAGAAGAAACTGCTCCTGAAGATTCAGAATGAGAATCTTCTACCAAAAGGTGGAGGTGCTGATCAACCTTCTTTGGAGCACATGGTGTTTCTTCACTACTTCATCTCCAAAGAAAAAGCAAATGTGCCCAAGTACATTTTCAAGCACATGATTAAGACTCTAAGAGAGAGTCAAACAAGCAAAAGAACCTGGATTCCCTATGGCAGACTCATTTCAGAAATTCTTCATCAAGGAGGAATTTTGAAGGCACTAAGTGCTGCAAAGATCTTTTCTAATAAAGATCTTGGTACAGTGACTGGGAAGATAATCAATGGAAGCACTCTGAGACACATGAAGTTAATCAGTAAAGAAGACTACAAGAAGCTGGACACAGATATGAAGGAATCTAATGCTCTATCTAATCTGATGGAAGATTTTCCTCCTATCTGCATGAAGGACCCTCTGGAGGTGAGAGTAAGTTTCATCATGAATCACTTTGAAACTACTGTAGAAACAATTAGAATGGAAGATATTTCAGAAGAAATGTATGGTGGTGCTCTGCCAGTAGCCAAAAGCAGGAAGACTAAGAAGAGAGCACTCACAGAAGCTGAGTATCTGGATGATCCTCCTGAACAACCTGCCAAGAAAGCCAAGAAAGCTAAGAAGGAGAAAGCTGCAGTTCAGGAGAACATAGTTGGTCCTGCTATTCCAACTATTCAAGAAGAGGTTGAAGATCTTGAGGCTGATAAGATCTTAACCAAAAGAACAAGAAGTGGAAAGACAACTGAATCTTCACAACTTCTGCCTAATCAACCTTCAATTCCAAAGAAGAAGAGAAGACAGTTGTGAGAAAATTGAAGGAGTCAAGTTATATAGAAGAAGAAGATCAGATTGCAGCTGCTACTGAGTTAGTTGCAAGAGAATTGGAAAAGAAGGCTGAAGATGCTGCTGCACTTGCAAAGATCAGGGAACTTGCAAAGGGAATTGAAGTTCCTGTATCAAGCATAGCAAGGGAAGATGCTGGTATTAGTGCACAACAAGTTGTAAAGGCTACTGAAGAAGTACAAGAGCTGGTGACTTCAGAAGCTGGAAGTTTGTTGATGATTACTGGTGAACTAGCAGAAGAAACCTCAGAAGCTGGTGTGTCAGAAGCTACAAGAGGTAATTCTGTTTCTCCACATAATGCTAATGTTATAATAGTAGAATCTAGATCAACCTCATCCTCTCAATCAACATCTTCCTCAGACATAGATGATATTCCTCTAAACAAAGTCTATGAAAACTTACACAAAGCCCCATCCCCATCATCATCTACCAAGCACCAGAAAAAGCCTGATGATAACTCATTTGTGCCCATGTATCCTACCGTGCTTAAAAGCATAGGTGAGATGTCTCAAATGAGAGTAAATGTTTGTGCAAGACTGCCTGCTGATCATCCCTTTCAACCACCTATGATTGAATCACTTCAATCTATTCCTACTGATGCAGAGATTATAGGTGAACAAGTAGGTTTTAAGTCTTCAAACTTAAATGAGTCATCATCATCTCTTTCCAAACCAACTACCCATATTTCAGAACCTTCTGTCTTAGAGAATCTGGTCAATCATTATTCTGGTGAATTACCAGGTGTTGAGCCTAACCTAGAGAAAGCCTCTGAAGTTGCTTCTGATGAAGTTACTTTAGAAAGCCCCCAACAACAAGCACCAAACGTACAAATGGCCTCAACAATCCGCTCAGAAGTCTCTGTTCCTGAACAGTTTGTTTCTGAACATTCTGATCCTGAACATCTTGTCCCTGATGATATTGGTTCTCCTCCATCTTTAGAAAATGTCAGTAAACCTGATTTTATGATCATATCAGAAGATTCTGATATTGAGGTTGAAGTATCTAACTCATCCTCTGTGGTCATAACTTCTGTTCCTGGTCAATCTTTAGAGACCAATACTCATACTGCATCCTCCTCAAATGTTTCTGAACCTTCAAACTTAGCCATTCAATCTTGTGCTCCTGCCAAAACAAATGTTCCTTCTCCACCCACCCTGTTTTTAGATTCTACTATTTTAGCAGATGTGTGTGAGAATATATTTCAGGAGCTGAACAAGCTGGTTCAAGCAAGAAATAATCTGATTCATAAAGACAACTATGAGAAGCAGTGGAAGAGATTGAAAGAGAGAGTAGACTTTGTCTTGATTGAACTTCAGAGATCATGTCTTGATGCTCAAGACTCTGCTCAAAACAAGCTTCAAGATTGGCTGAAAGGGGTTGATAACAATTTGCAAGAAGTGAAAGTTCTAAGAACTTGGGTTCAAACTCCTCTATGCTTAAGGGAAAGAAATGCTACTGATTTCATTCCAACAGGTATACACCCAAGAGAGTTGAGTTTCATCTGGTTGTCAAAGTTGAATGTCAATCCAGTTTCTACAGAACTAGCCTTGCTGCAAAAGAATGCTGAGTTAGAAAGTGAAAACAAGAAGCTGAGGAAAGAACTTCTAGATCAGAAACTACTTCTGCTTGAATACAAGTCCTCTACAGAAGCAAAACTGGAAGAAGCAAGAATTAGAGAAGAAAACTTGATTAAGAGCAATAATGAGTTCAAGGAAGAGATGAGAGAGCAATCTGAGCTTACAAACAAGTTACTTTAAGAGTTGCTTCAGAAACAAGCCAACCCTTAGTTGCACACCTTATCATTAGCTTGTTTAGTTTTTCTTAAGTTTCTTTGTTCAACTACTTCTGAACTAATTTTGCTTCTGATTTAATTTTGCATCTGATCTAATTTTGCTTCTGAACAAAGTTTTTGCGCTATTGATCAGTTTTTATGCTTCTGAACTAATGTTTATGTCTTATCTCTGAATTTTTCTCACTATCTTTTTCCCATCTCTTTCTTTTTGTCTGTAGTTATTATACTTTTTGTTGATGACAAAAGGGGGAGTAGATGTATAGTATTTATAGGTTCAGGTTTTGGATGGTTCAGGTTTGAGTTGCCACTGGAAAAATCGTAGTACGATGGGAGAAATCGTAGTACGATTTGTACCGTTACCTGCTCCATCGTAGTACGATGGGAGATATCGTAGTACGATCCTGCGTGATCCTGAACACTATTTAAGCACTCCATGACCCATTTGTTGGGTAAGCTTGGTGAATCTCATGGAAACCAAAGGAGGGAACTTTTAGGGTTTTAGATACTAAAGGTTGAGGGTCTTTGGGTGAGGTTCAAAGCTTCAAGATGTGAATCTTGGAGAACCAAAAGAGGGGGCTCTTGGGAAAAAGGGTTGGTGCCTTTTGGGGAAGATTCATGGGGTTGGGAAACACATGAGTGGAGAGTCAATTGTGAGCAACTTGGGTGAGTCTTGTGAAACCAAAAGAGAAGATCCTTAGGAAATCTAAGGCTAAGGGTTGGTTCTCTTTTGGGGGTTAGATTCTAGAGTTGGGAAACATTTGTAAACACCTTGGGTGAGTGAAAATCATTGAGTGTCTTGTTCATTGGTGAGATTGGGAAAATGGATAGAAATTAGGGTTTGTTCAATTGTTGTTAATCTAATTAACAAGTTGACTTAAGGGTTTGAGGTTTGTAAGCTCCCCCTGAGTCCAATAGTACTTTAAGGTGAGGTTTGTAAGCTCCCCCTGAGTTCTATCCAAGTTAATTAAATTCATCATTAAAACGTAACGACACTCAGAATGATCTCACATTAATAGACTAAGAGATAAGAAGGAGGTCCTATTAATTTAACTTGATTAGAATTAAATTAATGGGGCTCAGAGCCTATAAATACTATACATCTACTCCCCCTTTTGTCATCAACAAAAAGTATAACAACTACAGACAAAAAGAAAGAGATGGGAAAAAGATAGTGAGAAAAATTCAGAGATAAGACATAAACATTAGTTCAGAAGCATAAAAACTGATCAGTAGCGCAAAAACTTTGTTCAGAAGCAAAATTAGATCAGATGCAAAATTAAATCAGAAGCAAAATTAGTTCAGAAGTAGTTGAACAAAGAAACTTAAGGAAAACTAAACAAGCTAATGATAAGGTGTGCAACTAAGGGTTGGCTTGTTTCTGAAGCAACTCTTGAAGTAACTTGTTTGTAAGCTCAGATTGCTTTCTCATCTCTTCCTTGAACTCATTATTGCTCTTAATCAAGTTTTCTTCTCTAATTCTTGCTTCTTCCAGTTTTGCTTCTGTAGAGGACTTGTATTCAAGCAGAAGTAGTTTCTGATCTAGAAGTTCTTTCCTCAGCTTCTTGTTTTCACTTTCTAACTCAGCATTCCTTTGCAGCAAGGCTAGTTCTGTAGAAACTGGATTGACATTCAACTTTGACAACCAGATGAAACTCAGCTCTCTTGGGTGTATACCTGTTGGAATGAAATCAGTAGCATTTCTTTCCCTTAAGCATAGAGGAGTTTGAACCCAAGTTCTTAGAACTTTCACTTCTTGCAAATTGTTATCAACTCCTTTCAGCCAATCTTGAAGCTTGTTTTGAGCAGAGTCTTGAGCATCAAGACATGATCTCTGAAGTTCAATCAAGACAAAGTCTACTCTCTCTTTCAATCTCTTCCACTGCTTCTCATAGTTGTCTTTATGAATCAGATTATTTCTTGCTTGAACCAGCTTGTTCAGCTCCTGAAATATATTCTCACACACATCTGCTAAAATAGTAGAATCTAAAAACAGGGTGGGTGGAGAAGGAACATTTGTTTTGGCAGGAGCACAAGATTGAATGGCTAAGTTTGAAGGTTCAGAAACATTTGAGGAGGATGCAGTATGAGTATTGGTCTCTAAAGATTGACCAGGAACAGAAGTTATGACCACAGAGGATGAGTTAGATACTTCAACCTCAATATCAGAATCTTCTGATATGATCATAAAATCAGGTTTACTGACATTTTCTAAAGATGGAGGAGAACCAATATCATCAGGGACAAGATGTTCAGGATCAGAATGTTCAGAAACAAACTGTTTAGGAACAGAGACTTCTGAGCGGATTGTTGAGGCCATTTGTACGTTTGGTGCTTGTTGTTGGGGGCTTTCTAAAGTAACTTCATCAGAAGCAACTTCAGAGGCTTTCTCTAGGTTAGGCTCAACACCTGGTAATTCACCAGAATAATGATTGACCAGATTCTCTAAGACAGAAGGTTCTGAAATATGGGTAGTTGGTTTGGAAAGAGATGATGATGACTCATTTAAGTTTGAAGACTTAAAACCTACTTGTTCACCTATAATCTCTGCATCAGCAGGAATAGATTGAAGTGATTCAATCATAGGTGGTTGAAAGGGATGATCAGCAGGCAGTCTTGCACAAACATTTACTCTCATTTGAGACATCTCACCTATGCTTTTAAGCACGGTAGGATACATGGGCACAAATGAGTTATCATCAGGCTTTTTCTGGTGCTTGGTAGATGATGATGGGGATGGGGCTTTGTGTAAGTTTTCATAGACTTTGTTTAGAGGAATATCATCTATGTCTGAGGAAGATGTTGATTGAGAGGATGAGGTTGATCTAGATTCTACTATTATAACATTAGCATTATGTGGAGAAACAGAATTACCTCTTGTAGCTTCTGACACACCAGCTTCTGAGGTTTCTTCTGCTAGTTCACCAGTAATCATCAACAAACTTCCAGCTTCTGAAGTCACCAGCTCTTGTACTTCTTCAGTAGCCTTTACAACTTGTTGTGCACTAATACCAGCATCTTCCCTTGCTATGCTTGATACAGGAACTTCAATTCCCTTTGCAAGTTCCCTGATCTTTGCAAGTGCAGCAGCATCTTCAGCCTTCTTCTTTTCCAATTCTCTTGCAACTAACTCAGTAGCAGCTGCAATCTGATCTTCTTCTTCTATATAACTTGACTCCTTCAATTTTCTCACAACTGTCTTCTCTTCTTCTTTGGAATTGAAGGTTGATTAGGCAGAAGTTGTGAAGATTCAGTTGTCTTTCCACTTCTTGTTCTTTTGGTTAAGATCTTATCAGCCTCAAGATCTTCAACCTCTTCTTGAATAGTTGGAATAGCAGGACCAACTATGTTCTTCTGAACTGCAGCTTTCTCCTTCTTAGCTTTCTTGGCTTTCTTGGCAGGTTGTTCAGGAGGATCATCCAGATACTCAGCTTCTGTGAGTGCTCTCTTCTTAGTCTTCCTGCTTTTGGCTACTGGCAGAGCACCACCATACATTTCTTCTGAAATATCTTCCATTCTAATTGTTTCTCCAGTAGTTTCAAAGTGATTCATGATGAAACTTACTCTCACCTCCAGAGGGTCCTTCATGCAGATAGGAGGAAAATCTTCCATCAGATTAGATAGAGCATTAGATTCCTTCATATCTGTGTCCAGCTTCTTGTAGTCTTCTTTACTGATTAACTTCATGTGTCTCAGAGTGCTTCCATTGATTATCTTCCCAGTCACTGTACCAAGATCTTTATTAGAAAAGATCTTTGCAGCACTTAGTGCCTTCAAAATTCCTCCTTGATGAAGAATTTCTGAAATGAGTCTGCCATAGGGAATCCAGGTTCTTTTGCTTGTTTGACTCTCTCTTAGAGTCTTAATCATGTGCTTGAAAATGTACTTGGGCACATTTGCTTTTTCTTTGGAGATGAAGTAGTGAAGAAACACCATGTGCTCCAAAGAAGGTTGATCAGCACCTCCACCTTTTGGTAGAAGATTCTCATTCTGAATCTTCAGGAGCAGTTTCTTCTCCATTGTTAGGTCACTATAAGCACCTTTCTTCTTGCTGTTGAACATTGACTTGTTGACTACTTCATTCCAGGGACTTTTCTTGTTGTTCTCCAGACCATCTTTGAAACTTCCTTCTGATGATCTCCTGATTACATAAGCAATCACTTCCTGAGAGATAAAGACAGGAATACCCATGATGCTTGACCTTATCTCAGTACACGTGAAGGGTTCTAAACCCATTTCTTCTCTTGATTTCCCAGCTAGAGTAGGGTCTATCAATACTTTCTCATCCATTTCCATTTGAGCAGCTTTACGATCATAAACATGTGCTCTAACCCAGAAATGCCTTATCAGATTCATGTAAGTTGGACCATTCAGCATGTCGAAATAGCTAATGAGGTCCTGAGCCTCATAATATTCTCTGATGTTGCAGCCATGATGAGATAGAGAAGTGAAGTCCACAGGATTCTCAACTTGAACTGTTAGATCCCATTCTTCTAAAGACATGGTTCTTCCCTTAATTTCATAAGCAGGGGCTTCTTGTGTGGACTTTCCTTAAATATAATTACATATAATTTGGGGAGTGATATTGCCAATACACACATTGTATCACATAACCTACTAAAGAGGTAACCCTTCTTTAATCCTAGCCATTGAATAAAATATTAATACATCAATGGTGAAAAAACCATTTTGGTATGATACACAAAAAGAGTTACTTGTGTATGTTAAATGTCACCAAAATTAATTTTTATTGCAATGTTTAAATTATATTGATTCCATGAACCAAAATGATTTGTGGTTACTGTTTATGTAGGTATTATACTGTCTCTCTCAACATTGGCTATCCTCCAAAGCTTTATGACCTTGATATTGACTCAGGTAGTGACCTCACTTGGGTTCAGTGTGATGCACCATGTAAAAGTTGCACTAAGGTAAAGTCAAATTTAGATTAGACCTCATTATGAATTCTAGCAATGGAGGGCTCTGCTTAGGAGATGGATAGACACAAAGGTTTAAAATAATTTAAATACTTTTTAATCAATTAAAAAAGTTTGATACATCAAAATCTCCTTTGTGTCTGTCCCTTTCGTATGTAGAGTCCTGTATTTGTTTGAGAAATGGAGAGGATTTCAAGTTCAACTCAATTCTGATCCATCCTTAACATCAACTCATCACATGTTGTCAATCTCTGCAGCCTCGTGATCAACTTTATAAACCCAACAACAACCTTGTGCAATGTGTGGACCAGTTGTGTGCTGGAGTGCATTTAACATCAGACCATCACTGTTCTACCCCAGATGAACAGTGTGACTATGAGGTTGAGTATGCAGATCAGGGATCTTCTCTGGGGGTCCTTGTCCGAGACTACATTCCTCTTCAATTCACTAATGGATCTGTTATACGCCCAAGAATAGCCTTTGGGTGAGTTTTTTGTTTCCATCCTTTTGATTGTCAGTGGCTGCATTGCATCTACTACTTACATAGTTTGTTATGGTGAACTTAAGCTCATGGTTTTAAATTGCGGTCGCGGCACTGCGAACCTTTATAATGTGAGAAAACGCATCCGATGCAGTTAAAATTGTGGTTGCTTTGCTGTTACGGAGACCTCAAAATATTATATAACAGCTGCAATTGCGGACCACAATTTAAAATCGTGTTTATGATGGCTGGATAAATGAAGTTAGGGTTATATTGTGCTAAATATAGATAGCGACACAACAGTCTTTAACTGTTACCTTGATTTCAAATTATTACTACAGTTTGCTTCCTGAATAATTGAAATGAGTTTCTTTCATTGATTCATGGCTAGATGTGGATATGATCAAAAATATTCTGGTCCTACATCCCCACCTTCTACAACAGGAGTCCTTGGCCTTGGCAATGGAAGAACAAGTATTTTGTCCCAGCTTCACTCTCTAGGTCTGATTCGCAATGTAGTAGGTCATTGCTTAAGTGGTCGAGGAGGAGGATTTTTATTCTTTGGAGATGATCTCATTCCCTCATCAGGAGTTGTTTGGACACCCATGTTACCTAGTTCCTCAGAGTAAGTGTTAATTAAAAATCATTTGTTTTCATCTGACACGTTTTGATTTCATACATATGTATCATCGGTTGCCTCTAATGAGAACTTCCACGCGATTGTTGCTTCAGAAAACACTACAGTTTAGGACCAGCAGAATTGCTTTTCAATGGAAAGCCTACTACTGTTAAGGGTCTTGAGCTTATTTTCGATAGTGGAAGCTCTTACACATACTTCAATTCCAAAGCTTATCATGCTATTGTTGATCAGGTAAGATAGAAACATGGGTGCCTCAACAATATTATTATTATTATTATTATTATTATCATCATCGATTACATTGCATAATATGTCCTTAAGATCAGTTTGTTATTCCATGATTCAGGTAACTAATGACTTAATGGGAAACCAGTTGAAAAGAGCAATTGAGGATCCGTCTCTTCCAATTTGTTGGAAGGGTTCAAAGTCTTTCAAAACTGTAAGTGATGTTAAAAACTATTTCAAGCCCTTAGCATTGAGATTAAAAAAAGTGAAGAATTCGCAGATGCTAATACCACCAGAAGGCTATCTCATTGTCACAGTAAGCACCTTTTAAGACTATGCACAACTTGTCTACATCTGTTGTGAAGGGAAAACAATTGAAATTGTATCTTACATTCCTCTGCTGCTGTTCTTTTCCAGAAACATGGAAATGTTTGCTTGGGGATTCTGGATGGTACTGAAGTAGGACTAGGAGACCTTAACATAATAGGAGGTAAGGCATTCCAAGTTTCGGACAGAATGAATATAGGAAATCACAGTTTTTTTTAATATTTTGATGGTAATACACTTTCTATCTTTTGCTCTCAACAGACATCTCTTTGCAAGATAAAATGGTGATTTATGACAACGAGAGAGAGCAGATTGGATGGATTTCTTCCGATTGTGATAGGATTCCCAAGTTATAAACATATCTATATCTTTTCGATTTCTTTTATTGTTCGAACGCCAGTAAGTCTGTCTTACAAGGATTTCCCCCTTGTTCATTAACAGTATCGATCGTGATTTTGAAGGTGATGCTTTTCCACAGCCTTATGCAGCCAATTTTGGTATCTTTGACGACAGGTGCGCTGGATAGTAAATGGGCTGTTTGGCCGAGGATGTTGAGATGATTTGGATAGTACATATAATTCTATTATTCACAACATATATATGCATAGATTTTTTTTTGTCAACTTGCTACAATGTAAATGCTTCATAAGCTACAATTAATGAATTTGTGAATGATATTCCACGCCCACACAGGCTACACTGAACTACTAATCCTCACTGGAGGTGGTTGTCAGTATTTTGTAAGTATACTAGTAGTAACTTCAGTAAGAGTTGATACTTAAACATCTCAAATTAGGAAGGGTCATATATTTTGTATGGATTCTACCGACTTTGAAACTCCCTTGTAAAACTTCTCCAAAGCCGACATGCGAGCTGCAAAATAACCGTAATTATTCATGGCAGGTTAGCCAGTGTTTGTTTCTGCGGCAGCCAAGCCCATGAACATGCTCAGCCAATGCTACTAATTGTAGCTTTGTAAAATTCACGGTAATTTCGCTTTGGGACGCGAGAAAACCATCGCAAACACAATCCAAACATGCTATTAGTCTCTAGAGATTACAACATACTACTACCCTGTTTCTCTTCATTTATTTTTTCCGCCATAAATACTTTTTCATTAAGTGGAGAATGAAACTAATCCATTACTTTTTGGAGCTTCTTTTTCCACCTCTTCTGTTCAGGTTTGGATACTCTTTCATACTCTTTTAGCGTCTCAATCAATGCTAGTGAACTATACATTTGGGGACATGATTATTATACTATCATTTGTACAACTATCTTTGATTTTAACATAGACGTTCAATTTATACACACGTCTTTGTAGAACATTCGTGGAATCAAGTATGACCCTTAAACATTGTTAAGTGCCTAGATTCAATGGTGACATCGTTTTTCATTCTTTTTATTTTTTTGGTATTTCCACCTCACTAGTATGTATTTCATGTTATCATGTACATATACGAGCTTGTCCTCCATATTTTACTGCTTTCCAATTTTCTACGGCAAATTAGGTATCCTAAAGCGTCACCATCAACGTTCTTCAGTAGAGTCCTCATGCATCTGCCTATAAACTCTATGGCTGCTATACCTTTTTCATATCCTTTTCCAATTTGACCTCCACCAAAAGTTGTCAGATACTGAATCAAATCAATCCTTTGACTAGAAAATTACAATCTATATCGAAATTGTTTTACGTAATGAGCAACACTTTTTTTTAGAGTTAAATGTTATTGGTACTCTTTTTAACTCCAAAATGACAAAAATAAAGTTGTGAGCTTCTTATAGCTTTTTAACTCCGTAATGGGAATTCTCAAAAAAAAAAATACTTAGGATAATCAAAATGAATATTTTGCTTTTACTTCAGTCATTTGTAGTCCCTTTTTTTTTCCTTCAAATCTTTGATAAAGTTAATCTAAAAGGAAGTTCAAGCAGTGTTCACACTATAATGACATATTGTGTTTTTGTTTATTATAATGACATGAATTAACTTTACTTGTCAACAAACTCTTTTGATTCTTCTCAAAAAAAATTCTTAGATTAAAATATAGTAAATCATTATTTTGGTGCTCGGAACTGAAATGAACAACCTTTTTTTTAATGATAAAGAGGGTTAGAATTAAGGAAAAAGATACTACAACAATTTTAGGCATGTAAGATCCAAATATGTCATCAAAAACAATATTAATGGGGATTTCCAAATACATACAACACACGAATCCTTTCCTTCTTAATATAAGAAAACTGAATGTTGTGGAAAACTTTTTTTACCCTACTCTATCCTTCTGCCACGTCCACATTTTAAGGGTAAAAAGAGTCTAAATATTACTTTTTCTAACAAGATTATATCATCTAACACTAATGATGTCATGTAACCATAAAGTTGACTTTTACAACATATTACAACACCTTTTCCT
Organism: Medicago ruthenica; assembly: GCA_018208015.1. Taxonomy (NCBI): domain Eukaryota; kingdom Viridiplantae; phylum Streptophyta; class Magnoliopsida; order Fabales; family Fabaceae; genus Medicago; species Medicago ruthenica. The sequence continues at coordinate 98,914,330 of CM031371.1, forward strand.
TGAGAAGGAACCATATGTTTGCTTTTTTCAAAACAAATCCACCTAGAGAGAACATGTGATTCAAACTTTTCACGGTTACCAATATTTACAGATTGGATACAATGTTTGGCTGTCAATTCATTTTGGCTCTCAAATTTGAAATTCAAATTTCATTTGCTCATACATAAGTTTCCCACAACTTTCATTCTTTCCTGACACACTATTTATCTCTTTTTCAATCCCTTTAATTTCAAATTACATCTACTTCTTCTTGAATCTTCTATCATTTTGTTCTTCATTTTCCTCCTCTCTTTGTAGTCTTAAACTCCAATATCTAACCGATGATTTTTTTTTGTGTGTAGGAAAGTTGAAAGTTTTTCATCTCTGCACAACCAACAAGAACAAGGGTATGTAAAAGAAAATAACATCTTTTTTATCTACACATTTGCATTCTTCATTTTTTTTATTCTGTTCATATCATCTTTAACAAACTACCATGTTATTCTGTACATTTGCAAACTACCATGTTATAATAATTGTTATGAAAAAAAAAGATATATATATATAAGAAAAGAGTTTAGTTGTGGTGCATGCAAAGATAGACCACAATGGCCAAAAAACAAAATTTACAAGTTAACTTTTCTATGAGAAGTTGATAAATTGATTTGATAGAAACATGGAGTAGAATGAGTTGATGAATAATGTGTTTTTTAATAAATGTCGTCGGAAGGAGGCTGGGTGTGGCCAGAAGCTGGCCAGTGTAGGTAGCTCACAGTGGATAAATAGAAAGCAGAAAAAGAGATGAGGGAGATGAATTTGGTCTGGCAAAAAAAATATAAATAATAAATAAATAAATAGTTGATTTGTCATTGATGTGTGATTAAATGTTTTATGACATATCACGTGAGAGCAGTTTTTATCATTTCTCATATATTAAATTAATAAAAAAGAGTATTGATATCTGGTAAAAAAAAAATAGATTGAGTGTGGTAATTATTTCTTTTGGTGCAATTTCAATTAAATGACAGACCAAAAAACACACGGTGTTTGCAAAAGAGAGATAAAGAAGGAGAAGCTTTTGAACTTACAATAACATTAACAGATATATAAAAAAATCAAAAAAAAAATCACACTTAAAATAAAAAAATAAAATAAAAAATACAGCTCAAAAATAAATAAGATGAAGTTTTGTTTAAGATCCTGTAAAAATTTTACATATCCAAGAAAGTTGATATCCAAAATCGAAACTTTGATTTTTTTGTTGTTGTTGTTGCATGTTTGAGAGAAGAAGTCCAACGGTTTGGTGCCAGAATAATAATGAAATAGGTCTAAAAGAAAGCTTACATGATGAAGGTTCCAGATCTACTGCTAAACTCCGTATATGAGGTCGAAAATGGTGCTTTTGGCAGCGTGCTACAGTGACAATGTGATGATTTTGAAAAACGAAACATATGAAAAGAAAATAAAAGATGATATCATGAGATTGGTAATGTTATAATGGACATTTGAAGCCAAATTGTGATGGGGGTGCGGCCACAGGAATTTTTTTTTTATGACCCTATTGCGAAAAAAAATGATTTTTTTGACCCCTTTGAAAAGTATTTACCAAAATGACCCACTTTCAATTTTTGGGGTTTTTTTTTTGTCGTTTAGTGCCATTACCGCCATTCCAATTGGCGGTAATGGCAGAAAATTCAAAGGGGGTGCAGAAAGTGCACTGTAGCGTGCAGAAAGGACACTGTAGCGCGTGCAGGCCAGGCTTTGGTTTTTCTTTTTTTTTTTATTAATGAATGACCCATTACCGCCAATTGGGCCGGCGGTAATGACTTTTCCATTTTTTTTTTCGTTTTATTATTCCCCCACCCCTATAAATACCCCACACCACCCCTTTCATCCAAATTAACTCAAATTTTTTCATACATTTTTCTCGCTTCAATTCCACATTATGTCTGACTCTGGTTCAGATACAATTTATCCTGCTTCTCCTCCTCCTCCTCCTCCTTCCCCTTTAAGATTGGTCACTGTTAAATTTGATCAATATATACGACCTTTTGAAATGGTAGTAACTCCATGCATGACTTTAGTGGAGTTGAAAAATTATCTCAACCATATTTTTCATCTAGCTAATGAGCCTTTACGAAAAGTCAGTGAGATTTATTACGGAGAGCGGTTTATCGATTTGGGATCGCATAAAGACTTTGATTATTATTACGAATACAAACTTCTGAAGAATGATGCTGATGTTCAAGATATGTTTTCGTCTGAAGAAAATGCACAAGGTCCATGGTATCTTGACGTTAAGTCAAAATAGTCGATACGTGGAGAATCAATTGTTTTAATGTTGTTTGTTTGCTTTTTTAAGTTAATGTAATTTGGTTTGAGTAGTGTTTTGATTAATTATTATATTTTCGTGTTTGTCTTTTCTCGTCTATTATATTATTTAATTAATGTAATTAAAATAAACATTAAAATCATAATACGTGGATATTTTTTAAACGACGAAATTTGATTAAAAATTAAAAAAAAGTCACAAATACTTATACAAGCTTGGTTGAACACATAATTGATAATGATATTAACTACTGGTTATTTAAGGTCGGACAATTTCTCCTAATATGTCCGGAATGCCGACACAACCCACACAGTCTCGGTGTCGGTCTTCTTTCTTCCACCTCCTCGTCCATTTCAGTCCTAATGCGAGTACTATTGGGTCGACCTTTCTTTAGTCTTCGCATGTCTGGATTATGGCTAAGGTTGGGACCGTTGTAGGGGGCCAATAACTCTTGTCGTGGACAACCTTAAATGATGTGTTGTAAATGGCATAAACACTCTTGTTTTTAAACACATCTGGAATAAGGGTTGTGTAGTCATAGTGAAATGAAGAACACGCGGCTATGACATGTGAACAAGGCAAATGCAAAGCTTGATATTTCCCACAATCACACCACCCTCCTTGGAGGTCCACCTTGAAAGTTCCCATTGGCCTTCCCTCCCTGTAGTTGACTGTCTCACGGACAGAGAAGGTATACCTCTCTCGGTCAAACTGTTCGACTTGATGGGTGTTGGACTTACCAATGTCATCCTTAATCACATTCTGGCAATATTCGCTGAACACATCTCCAGAACCTACCCTTGCAAACACACTTTGAGCCCTTTCGGCAAAAAGACATGTCAACCTATAGTATGTTGATTGGACTATAGGTGTAATAGGTAGGTTGCGAGTTCCCTTAAACACAGAGTTCCATGACTCAACGATGTTGCTTGTCATGTGGCCCCATCGTCGACCCCCGTCATATGCTTGAGTCCATTTTTCTTTTGGGATATTGTCCACCCAATCCAACGCACGCTGATTTGCCTCCTGGATTATACCGCGGTAGTAATCAAACATGGGTATGTTTAGGGCATATCCTGTATATGATGGAAAAAAAATTAGTCAGATAAATTTTTTAATAAAAACATTAATTAAAAAATTTGTAAGAAAAGATTTATACCCATATTATTTACTACATCCTTTAAATCTTCATCCTTGATTGATCTCATGAAGTTTTGCTTGATGTGTCTGATGCAGTACGCATGAGTTGAACCAGTTTCTTGCCAACCATTTCGTGGGTCGCTGAATGCGCTTTTAATCGATTCATGTCTGTCGGAGATCATGCAGACGGCTAGTTCTTGTGTGACATGCCTTTTAAGATTTTTAAGGAAAAAACTCCATCCCTCCTTTGTCTCACCTTCGACAAGCGCAAAGGCGATTGGAATTGTTTTGTTGTTACCATCTTGCGCAACCGCGAGCAACAACGTTCCCTTATACTTGCCATACAACCACGTTCCGTCGACATGGACAACTGGTTTACAATACTTAAACCCATTGATGCATGGATAGAAGGCCCAGAATAGACGATGAAACTGTGTCTCTCCGTTCGTGGCAATTCGCGTCTTCAAATCGAAGACTGTTCCTGGCATTGTCTCCTTCATCACGTTCAGCCATTGCGGAAGAACATTATAAGATTCCTCCCAATTCCCGTAAATCGATTTGATTGTCGCATTCTTCGCCTTCCACGCCTTTCTATAGGTGGTTGTGTAGTTAAACTTTTCTCTTATATGCGCAATGATCAACTTCGGCTTTGTGGAGGCATCTGCATGCACAAGGGTTTTGATGCTGTCACTTATAATTTTGTAGTTGAGCTTGCGGTGATTTTGTGACATTGAAGACGATGTGCAGTTGTGTGGACCGATCATGGTCCCAATTTTCCATTTGCCACTCCTTTTCCTGTAGGACGCTCTCAACTTAAATTGACATGTCTCGTGTGTACATTGAATAACATATCTTCCTGGATCAGAGTGTATAACAACGTAATCCAGTGAACGTCTGATGTGGTAAGACTTGATGGCATGCAAACAATCTTCTTTGGTATGAAACGTCATTCCTACTGCAATAGCCCCCATCGAAGGCAACATTCGTACTCCAGTGATCGTCGGTGGGTATAGCATCATATGCACCAACATCAACGTTACGCATATGTAGCGGTGGACAATATGCGACTCTGATCGGTACTGCCTCTTGTGGTGGTTGTGCTTGTGTGCCAGGAAAAATGTTGTTGAAGATGTCTTCATGCCCATCGTCTTCTTCGTCATCCTCATGTTGAAGTGATTCGTCTTCGTCACCTTCACTACTACATTCTTCTTCTTGAATGTTATCTGGAATGTCTTGGAATTGTTGACGGAAGATTTCTGGTAGTGGTGTTTGTGTTTGTGGTTGCGGTTGCGTTTGAGGTGGTGGTTGTGAAGACGACGGTTCAAATTCACACTGTGTCTGTGAGAATGGTTGTGATGAAAATGGTTCATATTCGTCATGTGGTTGTGAGAAAGGTTGTGCCGAAGATGGTTGATATTCGTATTGTGTGTATGAGAAAGGTTGGGTGTACGGTAAATTTTGTGAAGACGATGGTTGAAAATCATATTGATTTTGTGCCGATTCATAATCATACGGTGGTGGTGTTTGACGAGGTTGTGGAATCTCGTGATTTTCTACCGTAACCGATAACTCAACTGCACCGAGTACCTGAAAAGATTTATAACTGACAAACATATCTGCAACGTCATCGTTATCAAAAATTTCTACGTCGTTGTATTGGACATGACCTGCAGCAAAGGTTTGTGGTGCTCGGTAAATAATTTTAGATATCACCTGAGAATCACTTAGGTGTAACTTTTGCTCTATTCTTTTTTTCAAGTGATCAAACGTGCTTTTGATACTCATGTTAAAACATTTTCTTTGTTCACTTTCAAAAAATGAACCAAACTGGTTTCTTAAAACTTTTTCGTTGTAATGAACAATGAAAAATACATTTTCTGGTGTATGTGCCATAGTTGTTTTCTATGTGTGTTAACACAATTTGCATGTTATAAATTGTTACGATTCAATACATTTATAGGCAAGCAAATATGAGACGTGGAGTGTTACAATTGGCTAGTTCATTACAGCCAAATAATTTGGCGGTAATGAGTTACTTTTGGTCAGGTGATACAGTAACAAAGCAGGCAAAAAACAAATGGAAATGTACACGCGGACGGTGTAAAATTGAAAAAACAAAAGCCATGCAAGACCAATGCCACGTGGCAACATTTAATTGGCCCATTCATTACCGCCAGTCCATTTGGCGGTAATGAGTCTTCACGTGCTACAGTGCTACAGTGCATGGCAATGATGCATGTCAATGATGCATGATGGGACTTGGACGGTGCAGTAATGAAAGGCATGCTTTAATCCGTGAGTGAACAATACATAGGTGAATGCATCTTCTTTCACTTATTTTTTCAGTATAAATTGAAGGATACATAGTTCTATCTTTACACAAAACATTTGAACTTCCTTCATATTTTTCATTCACTATAATTTTTCCTAAGTTGTCGTTGTTTTAAAACCAATTCAAGATGGAACAATTCCTTCATCTAGGCAACCAACATAGATCCAGTCATATTTCAGAAACACTAAATGTAAGTTTATTTTATTAATTTTATCTGTTAATTTTTTCGGTTAAGTTTGTTAATTTATTTATTTCACACAGTATATAGTTCACAAAATCGATTAAAACTCTCAAATGTGGATGATTAATCGTTCGTTAATTTTTTATTGTAGGACGAGGAAAAACATTATATTCGGAATCGCTGTCATATAGTGGAATTCGTCGTGCCGTCGTCCATTGTCGATATGTTAAAGGTGGCTGGTTTATGGGAGGTTACAAAGATTAATAAATACAGGGTCGATAATCGTCTAATAACCGCTTTATTAGAACGATGGAGGCCAGAGACACACACATTTCTTTTTCCTTCCGGCGAGTGTACAATAACGTTAGAAGACGTTCATATGCTTCTTGGTTTAAAGGTAAACGGTGCACCGGTTACCGGACCTACGACCGTAAAATGGGAATTAGATGAAGAACTTTTAGGAGCAATGCCTAATAAAAAAAGGCGTGACGGTCTGCAAATAAGATTAAGTTGGTTAGAATCTTATATTGTAGGTAATGGGGAAGTAGGTCCCCCCCACAGTTCAGCACCTGTTTATAGCATATGTTTTATACTTGATAGGCACTCGTTTAATGCCTAATTTTTCTGGCAACCTTGTACATATAAAATGGTTGCCATGTTGAATAAATCACCACAGGAGGTTGGACAGTACAGTTGGGGTTCTGCTTGTTTGGCCACGCTTTACAGAGCTATGTGTGACGCCGCAATAAATGGCGTTAGTGACACAACTGGGTGCACAATACTCCTACAGGCATGGGCTTGGTCAAGAATGTCATGCATATCTCCCGTGCCAAAGAACCCACCACAAGCTGAAAGACAACCTCCTTTGGCAACTATGTAAGTTAAATAAATATATTATCTCTTATTAATTTTTAAATTCATTTATCAGGTATAATAATTATCTAATTTTAATAATATTAACTAGATGGCTAGAACGTGGGAGTAAATATATGGAAATCCTCGGCATAATCTCCTTTCAACACGTTCAAAAATCGACAATATGACATACGATCAGGTATGAAACTTAACTTTTTATGTCGGAGATTACTTTTTAAGCAACATTAGAATACTAACATTCCTCTTTTTAAACAGTTTTGCTGGAGGCCCTATCTCCACTTCCATTACAGCAACGAAGAGGAAAGCCAGATATGGTCTGCAAACACATATCTCATCTATTTCGAGATAGTCGAAATGCATCATACAGATAGAGTCAGACTACAATTTGGCTTACCTCAACTTCCACCCGCTGTGCCAGAAGATATGACACATTTCCACATTATATCTTTGGAGAATAAAAAAATAAAAGGCTCGTGGGGAGATCAATTTCAGTTTCAAATACAAAATTGGAACAATCGTCTTCAATTAGCACTTGACGGAGTTAAATATAACCATTTGGTTTATCCAAACCGTCAATATTTTGAATGGTATTGGACCTTTTTTAGAGAACATTTGTGGATTTCTAGAGAAGCGCTGTTGCAAAACCCAATGGAAGAATGTTCCAGAATTTTACAACAACTGTCGTCGGAATATCCCGCAGCACCAGCAACCTATCAAACACCACCAGACCCCTCCTTTGTGCCAGATGCAAACATCTGGTCTGATACCCCACCACCCTTTAGCCAATTCATCACACCTACACCCACATACTTTGACCCAAGCTTCAACCAATCCACCAGCTACAACTACAGTCAAACCTACCAATCCCCACCGCAACCCACAAACCAGTTCCCCCAACACTCCCCAATACCATATCCAAGCTACTCCCAACAGAGTCATCATGGAGGAAGCTCCCGAACATCAAACTATTCCATCGATGACTTTATTCCAACCCAAAACACACCCCACAGCAGTTACCCTGAATACCCCTCTTTCAACCTACCAACCCCTCCAACCATTGTAAATTATCCAGAAACAAACTACACCCCACAATGGCCACAAACACAAACCAATCCCATAGAAACACTGGCTGCGGGGTTTAACGACGACGATTTTGTAAATGATATTTGGACAAACTCTGTCCCACTACAAGTGCAAAATGAGGCGAATTTGGAAACAAATGAAGCTGAAATAAACGACGAGGAAGTGGAAGAGGAAGAGGAAGACCAACAGCAACCCCAACGACCCGTACGAACTCAAAAAAATAAATTTTGTGCTACGGGAAGTCATAATTTACATTGGGGTAACTGGTTTAGAAGAAAAAAATAAGATCGTCTAAATGATGTAATTATTTTTTTTTAAATCAATATATTTATTTTTTTTGTTTTTTTGTTTTTTTTTATTTTATTACCAAACTACGACAGTATATATTGATCAAACTACGACAATATATATTTTATTACCAAACTACGACAGTATATATTTTATTTTTTGGAATTGAAGCGAGAAAAATGTATGAAAAAATTTGAGTTAATTTGGATGAAAGGGGTGGTGTGGGGTATTTATAGGGGTGGGGGAATAATAAAACGAAAAAAAAATGGAAAAGACATTACCGCCGGCCCAATTGGCGGTAATGGGTCATTCATTAATAAAAAAAAAAGAAAAACCAAAGCCTGGCCTGCACGCGCTACAGTGTCCTTTCTGCACGCTACAGTGCACTTTCTGCACCCCCTTTGAATTTTCTGCCATTACCGCCAATTGGAATGGCGGTAATGACACTAAACGACAAAAAAAAACCCCAAAAATTGAAAGTGAGTCATTTTGGTAAATACTTTTCAAAGGGGGTCAAAAAAATCATTTTTTTTTCGCAATAGGATCATAAAAAAAAAATTTCGCGGCCACAACCCACTGAAGTAGAAGGAGAGGCGGCTAGGGTTTGTTTGAGGGAAGAGAGAACTCTCTGATAAGGGAGGAGGAAGAGAGAGAAAAATAAAATCAAATGAAGTGTTTGTGTGTGGTGTGAGTTGAAGGAATAAAAGAAAAAATAAAATAAAATAAATAAAAAATGTGTGGGTGAGGAGTTTTGGCTGTGCGGCTAGGATTTTTTTAATTACATATATTTGTGTTTTAGTATATAAATTAAATCAATGCTAATTAGGTTTTCCTTAAAAAAATCAATGGCATTTATACTAGAAAAAATAATAAATCTATGTCAATTTAAGTAATAAAATGCATTTAAGTAAGTAATAAAATCAATTTTTAACATTAAGAGCATGTTAAAAAATATGGGATAAATTATTAAAAAAAATGGGATACATATTTGTCACCAATACATATAAAAATTGGCAAATATTTGTCATTTATGAGAAAGGTTATTAGTAATACAAATTTTAAAATGTCTATCATATATTGAAAAAATATTGTCCCCCGTTAAAATGTTCCTAATATTTAAGACTATCATATATTATATTGATTCGATTCTACAATGATATTGAACCATCTTCAACTATTCAAGGTGATAAATTTTTTAAAATAATTATCATACATGAGAAGGGTTGTGAGTGATAAAAAATTTAAAATAACAATTATACACGAGAAAATTTGTATATGTTCACTTTAATTCTACAATGATATAGAACACTCTTCAACCATTCATTGGTAATAGTTTTTTTTTTAAATTATTATCATAAACGAGACAATTTGTAAGTGGTAAAATTTTTAAAACAACATTTATACTCGGAAAAATTTCCACTAATATTTTTTTAAAAAAATAACTACTATACACGAGAAAAATTGTCACTACTAAAATGTTTCAACTATTCAGACTATCATATCGCCTAAATTCTATAAAGATAGTAAATAATTGTCGTACACGGAAAATAATTTTTATACACAGGAAAAGTTGTCATTTATAAAAAATTGTTCCTGCTAAAATATTTAAACTATTTAGAATACCACCTCACTTCAATTCTACGATTATATTGAATCCTCAAAACTAAAATGCACAAGATAAATGAACATCGACTAAAATTTTGTAAACAACTAAAATGCATCAAAGTGTCATTTATAAATCAAAAGCATGGTATAAGTTGTAACTGACTAAACTATGCTTAACTCACAGAACAAGTTGTCATTTATAAAAAATTGTTCCTGCTAAATGTTTATACTATTTAGAATATCACCTCACTCCAATTCTACGATTATATTGAATCTTCATCAACTAAAATGCACACGATAAATGAACATTGACTAAAATTTCGTAAATAATTAAAATGCATGGTAGAAGTGGGCATTGACTAAAATTTCAGAATTAAATCAAATGTCACTGGCTAAGCTATCTTTGAGTCACGGGACAAGTAGTCATTTATAAAAAATTGTTCTAGCTAAAACGTTTATATTATTTAGAATATCACTCAACTTCAATTCTACATTGATATTGAACACTTATCAACTAAATGCATGGGATAAGTGGACATTAACTGAAATTTCGTAGATAACTAAAATGCATGGGAGAAGTGGACATTGACTAAAATTTCGAAATTAACTCAAATGCACATGATAAGTTATCACTGACTAAATTAACTTTGATACACGTGACAAGTTGTTATTTATATAAAAAAATTCCTTCTAAATTATTTCTACTATTTAGAACACCACCTCTCTTCAATTCTACGATGATATTGAATCCTCATCAACTAAAATGCGTGTGATGAGTGAGTATATACTAAAGTTTCATAAATTACTAAAATGCATGGTAGAAGCTGACATTGATTAAATAGAATCATGCACGAGACAAGTTGTCATTAATAAAATGCACAAAAAAGTTGACTTTGATTAAATTAACTTATAATGCACTTGAAAAGTTTTCAGTGATAAAATTTCAGAATCAACTCAAATGCACGGGATAAGTTGTCACTGACTAAACTATTATGGTACGCGTGACATGTTATCTTTGATACAAAATTTATAATAATTATAGCACACGGGCCATGTTGTTATTTATATAAATTTAAAAATAATTATTATACACGGGACAAGTCATCGTTGATACGTATTATAAAAGATTATTATATATAAATTTTGAAATAATTTTTATACATGTAAGAAGTCATCGCTAATACATATGATAAAATTATTATTATACACGGGAAAAGTTATCACCCTAAAAAGTTAAAATAAGTAATTTAACGAGCAATCTTTATGTTTATCTTTATCTTTATTTCTCAAAAAATTAGGCATTGAACCTTTTATCTTTATGTTTATCTTTATCTTTATCTACTATTTAGAATATCACCTTACTTTAATTCTACAATGATATTGAACACTAATAAACTGAAATGCATAGGAGAAGTTGACATTGGTTAAATAGAATTATCATGCACAAGACAAGTTGTCATTATACACATGACAAGTTGGCAAACATATTCTAAAATCATATAAGTCGATATTTTTTAGGTCAAAAATTATATAAGTTGATATTATTATTGTTTAAACTACCGTATAAAAAATTCTGAAATTATATAAATCATTCACATCAACGGGTACTGATGCGGAGGGACCACAATGTACTTTTTTGTGGGCTTATCCACCACATATCTAACCTAACTCTTTTCTACCGATTTATCCCCACTTTATTGCTTAATACATACATTTTCTCAATTTTATAAATATGTATTCCACGTTAATTCCTATTTGATATTTTGTTTTTTTAGTTATTTTATTTTTCTTTATAACTATAATTATTGTTCTTTTATAAATCTAAACTAAACACAGTTTTATTAATTAAATTTTTAACTGCATTAAATCATCCCGACCAACGGGTACCCGTGCGGGTGCACGGGTATGTTACTAGTTCTTATTAAGACTAAAATAGCAAACCAATTAGTACATCTATTTCCTTCACGCCACACATGCTTAAAAATAATGTGCCACTGCAAGTTGGAGAGATCTTGGATATAGCAAATCAAAATAAGGTGTTTCGGTTAAACTTGTAGGTCCTAGTTACCCATTTCAACCAAAATCTTGGAGTCACTCTCAACTAGGAGGTGGGTAAACCCATGTCTTCTTGCTATTCACATTCTTGTGTACATACCCCACATTTCAGCATGAAGGGTGTCACAAGCTCCAATCTTTTGCATACACCCCTTTAACCGACAGCCATTTGAGTCCCAAAAAAGACAACCACACCCCGCAACGTCCTTTGAATCCTTATAAACTCCATCACATCTAAGCTTTATCCACTCCCTTTGAGGATGCTTCCAATCGACATAGATGGTCTGATGCTACCTATGTCTTCCCATCCAAAGAGTATGTCAACAACGATTAATCTCTAGCCATCCTAAGAATCACATGAAACGAGTCATTGGGGTGTTGAAACCTTTCTTCATAGATGGATTCGTTCCTCCATGTCCAAAGGTGTCATCACACTACCATGAAATAGAATGTCAACTCTGCTTCTGCTCTCCAGAATCTTAGTTATTCGGGTTCTTGAAAATTTGATCCCCACAATTAAAAGAAGAGAAAAAATTAGTGAAATGGATAAAACTAACTAACCTCGACCAGATGCGGGTTGCATATACGCAATCCCTAAGCATATGAATGACAGTTTCTTCCCCATTCCCACAGGTACACCAGATAGACAAAACACCCATACTCCATTTTTTTCTCTGATAATTTATTCAGAGATGATCTTGATCCACTATCCACATGAAATTTGGATGTGGTGAGGACCCTTCCAAGCCCAAAGTTTGATTTAGTCCCTTTTCATATGTTGGGTGTTCCTCTGTTTTAGAATATAAGCATTTTCAACAGTGAAATGACGAATTATGGTGCCTTTCCAACCAATTGTATCAGCCCTGTCTATGCCATAGGTGTGCGTAAAGCCACTATTTGGCTCATAGTGCTAGGATTAAGGTGGGTATTAAGGAAGCTAAGATCCCACTTTCCATCAGCTGTTAAGACACTTTAATCATGAGAGTCGTGCAATTATGCTATTCGTGGAATTCAACAAAAGAGAAAATTCACTAAGGGTTCATTTATCCAACTAGAAATTAATACTTTTATCTTGCCCTAATTTCCACACTAAATGATTTTGGAACTACTCCCAACTATCAGTTGGGACTTTCCACAAGGAGTTGTAAGGTTGGGAAATTATCTCCCACCAAAGGTCTTTCTTCCCACCGTTCTTACTATATAACACCTTGCACCAAATACCATCAGGGTTATTCATCATAATGGGGTTCTTTATACCAGGCCCCCAATCATTCTTCGGTAAACAACAAATATCCTACCCAATCAAATGAGGTTTACGATGATACTCCTTGTCACCCCATAAAAAATCCATTTGGATCTTCTTCATCTCATCATAAAGAATCTTAGGAAGTTTTGCATACTGCATGTGATCGGACATGATAGTCGAGCACATATTTTGAAAGGGTACTACCAAAGAAGTTGAAGCACTAGTTGTTCCACCGACTAAGTTTGTTATGAATTTTCCCAATGATGTGTTGAAACTTTCACTAGTGGGACAATTTGGGGCTATATTTGCCCCAAATACTTTCCCAAACTATAAACCTATGTGATGAAGAATGTCATCTCTAGTTTGTTGACCCACATTCTTGGAGAAAAAGACTTGAGCCTTCTCATTATTAATCAACTGACCTTAAGCTTGGCAAAATTGGTCAATGTAATACATGACAAAATGTGCCTGTTCAACAGAGGTCTTTGCAAAAAGAAGAAAATCATGAGAAAAAAGTAGATGAGAAATTCGAGGTCCAAATCACCTGAATGCATGAGCTTCCAATACTTCTCTTCCACTTGATCTACAATAATATGAGATATATAGTTCGTACAAATAACAAATAAATAAGTGGACAGACAACCACCTTGACGAATCCCTCACGCAGGTGTGAAAGACTTCATTAATAAATAGGGAAATTAAGAAATAAAAAAATTAGTCCATTGAATTAATTAACATCAATTATATTAATCCCTTAAAATGTCTTTAGATTTTTTTTCTTGCAAAAATATGTGTTTAATCAATATCCATCAAAATCACAGAAGGTTCAACAAATAAACCTAAATAATATCTTGTTGTATTAAGATAAGAGTCTAATAGGCATTTTAGTTTGGTGGGATCCTTGGTTGGAGGGAGATACTTTGAAAAATCGATTCAGTCGCCTTTTTGACCTTTCTGATAACAAATTGGCAATTGTGTCGAATATGTACTTGTAAAGTTGAGGGGAGGGAGGAGCTGTATGGAGATGGAGGAGGAAGTTGTTGGTTTGGGAGGAAAAATTGGTGGGTGAATGTTGTGAGCTTTTATCTTCCATTGTTTTGCAGGTACATGTGAATGACATGTGGATTTGGCAACTTCATGCCTCTTCAAAATACAATGTTTCTAGTGTTTACAACTATTTGACATCAATAGATCAACCCATTATCAACGATCACTCTACAATTTTTTGGCATAAAAATGTTCCTTTAAAAGTCAACATCTTTGCTTGGCGGTTATTACGTAATCGTCTTCCAACAACTAACAACTTAATTAGGAGAATGGTTATTCAACCTAATTCTCAATTATGTTCAGGTGGTTGCGGTTCTACAGAGGATATTGATCATCTTTTTTTTACTTGCGACTTCTTCAGTCAAATTTGGTATGCTATATACAGTTGGTTAGGTTTGGCTTCAATCAAATTTGCTCTTGTTATAGATCACTCAATTCATTTCTGATCGTAAGGTGGCTATTCCAAAAATATATGTAATGCTTTCTTCTTGATTTGGCTATCTTGTGTTTAGACTGTTTGGCCGGACAAGAATGCTAGAATTTTCAAACAACAAAGGGACTTTATTCTTCAGCTTAAGCTCCAATCTTACTGATGGTTGAAGGCAAACCATCATAATTTTGCTTTTAATTATCATTTGTGGTGTCTTAATCCCCTTTTGTGTTTGGGAGTTATTCTTTAGCGTCACTTTCGTTTTGTTTTTTCAGCGTTGTCGGCTTTGTGGCTTAACTTTGTTTTCTGTTGGATTCCTGTTGTGCTTAATTTTTCTTTTCCTTAGTTTCTTCTAGCACTCATTGTGCTAGAAAGATTAAGAGACTTTGATTATATATTCAATTTTAGTTTCTTCAAAAAAAAAACTTGTGTCTTAAGGGTATATGTCAAAGAGCATAGCAATATCAACTTTGTAGTGAAAATAACAACTTTTTATACTTTTAAGAATTGAAGTACACCCCCTTTAAAAAAGAATTTAAATACATGAATTTTAAGACAAATTTATTATATGTATACTTAACATGTGTGGTTAGAAATTAGAACACACGTTAGCATTTTTCTTAAGATAAACATAAAATCTTCAAATTTTTATTCTTTTTTATGATAAGACAAAACTTTGGTTTTTAATTTAAAAAGAAAGACTAAACTTAATTTGGTTTTTAATTTAAAAAGAAAAACTAAACTAATTGACGTGTTTAATTTTATATCGTATTAAATTGTTATTTCATAGTAAGTTTAAAGAATTAAATTAATCGACCTCTACGATTTTAAGAATATTTTTGTTGACAAATTCACAATTTTAAGCATTAATAGTAGTCTAAAACTTGATAAAAAAATAGTAGTCTAAAACAATGATTTATGAACTTCACACAATAATAGTTTTTTTTTTTAGAACTTAATTAGATTGTTGAATTGAATAATTATGGATCAAATTTTACTTGCTTTGAAACAAATTTCAAATTACTTCTTCCGTCTCAAAATAATTGTTTCTTTAACATTTTTTCTCTATCTTAAAATAATTGTTATTTTAGAATATCAATGCAACATTTATTATTATTTTTTCACTATTATATCTTTATTTATTGAATTTCATCAAACTTAACTACTTCACTAACTACAATTAATAATAATATTTTAGTAAATAATACTAATTTTACCATTAAAATTAGCACAATTAATAATTTTTTTAATAATCGTGCACAAACTTTAGACGACTAATATTGTGAGACCTAGTCCATTTCCAACCTACATACATCTCGTTAGCAAACAAAAATTGCACAAATCCCATGTACTACCAAAAACAAAAAAGAACAAATCCCAAGCAACAAAGAAATGGTTAGAAATGGACTCGTGGTCATAATCATCATAGACATAAACATGGACTGATTCAGCCAACTGTTTTCGGTTTTTCAGTACAACCCGATTCTGACACCTATTTTACCACCCACCAAATAACAGGAGACGCCGTCAATATTAAAATAAACCTAAAACAAATCCTACCAAAACAAACAAAAATGGTAGGCTTAGTTACATTTTTGGTTCCTTAAATATTTTTTAGATTTTATATTGGTCCCCTAATTAATAAAAGTAACATTTTGGTCCCTTAAATCATTCTCAATTAGTCACTTTGGTCCCTTCCGTTAGTTTTGTGTTAAAAAAAGTTAGACTTAATTACACTTTTGGTCCCTTAAATATTTTTCGGTTTCATATTGGTCCCCTAATTAATAAAATCCTTCTCTATTAGGGGACCAATATGAAACCTAAAAAATATTTAAGAGACCAAAAGTGTAATTAAGTCTAACGTTTTTTAACACAAACTAACGGAAGGGATCAAAGTGACTAACAAAGAAGAATTTAAGGGACCAAAACGTTACTTTTATTAATTAGGGGACCAATATGAAACCTAAAAAATATTTAAGGGACCAAAAGTGTAATTAAGCCAAAATGGTACTACTCATACTAACAATTTATACTAATAATATAATTTTTATAGTAGATAAAAAATCTAAAATTGTTTGCATTTTATTTATACATTTTAACAAAATTTAAGGAGTATATTCTTTGATACTTTGAAGTTTGGTTGAATATGATGCTAGTAGATAATGGTAATTTAAAATTTAAGTTTATTTTAAAGTAATTAAATTAAATGTAAAAAGTGACATAACACTAAATAATTGGATGATAGATATATACTTAACCAAACTTTAAAAATACTAAACTATTCATCAAATTTTAATTTGTATCCATAGAAAATTTAAAATAGTTTTATATACATGTTTTACCGATCTCACAATGAATTCAGACATTTGTGAAAATAATATCATGATGTATTTATTAATATAATCAGATAGTTTACACATACATTTAATTAAATATCATCATTTATTCTTATAAAAGAATATCATTTTTTTAGATATTTATGTAGGTATTTAGACATATTAAATGATTATCAAGATTGAATTTTTTTTAAATACATATACAAAGTAAACTCTAAATTAAATAATAAAAATATTATTTATGAAAAATATATTTTTTATGACAAAAAATTTAGAGTTAGAGGATGATGCTTCAATCTATGACAGAAAAAATATCCCGACTCAAATATTTTTTTTTTCCAAAGGTATGAACGTTGATCAAACCTCTAACTTTCGTATTCAAAACCTCTCATTTTATTATTAGACCAAACCCTCGATGTTATGATGAAAAATATATAATTTATTTTTAACTTCATTAAATAACTTATAAGTATTTGATCACATGGTATATTATTTTTGTCCTTAAAGTTAGACGTTTGTAACATATAGGTTCTTTAAGTTATTTTTGTCACACATAAGTCCTTTAATTTTGAGATTTGTAACAGGTTGGTACTTTAAGTTATTTTGGTCACACATAAGTGCTTTAATTTGTAAACATTTTCAATTTAGTCCTTCTGTTAACCAAACGTTACAAAAATGATGATGTGACAGTTAAGTGTATGATATGACATGTATCCTCATCATACATCTTAGAATATAAAACAATCCAAGAGCATCCATCCTTGCAACCAACTTAACTCTCTCATTGTCATTCATTATGAACCTCAAATCGAAGCCATTATACACAAAATAATTGATAACAGCTTCCTTGAACTCTTTCTTTGATGAGAATTTACATCCTAATGTCCATCGTTTACAGACTTAACTGTCAAATCATACACTTAACTGCAACATCATTGTTTTTGTAACGTTTGGGTAACATAATGATTAAATTGAAAACGTTTACAAACTTAAAAGGATTTATGTGTGACCAAAATTATTTAAATACTAATCTTTTACAAACCTCAAACTTAAAGAACGTATGTGTGAGCAAAATAACTTAAATGACCAATCTATTACATAGCTCAAACTTAAATTACTCTGATGTAATTTAGTGTATATTATACCATATGAGTGATTGAATGATTTGTTTTTTATTGGGCAAAATAAAAAAAAAACGGTGAGAAAAACATTGGGCAAAGTAAAACAGTTATAATGATAAGAAACAAAAGAAAGCAGTCATAGAAAGTTAAAGGAGAAGCTTGAGTCATACACACACAGACACAGTTACACAAACACACTCACAACTCTTTCACTCTGTTACTTCCTTCTACTTCTATTCCTTTTATGATTTCTCTGTTATCTCTCTCTCTCTCTCTCACTCATTCACCTTCTTCTCAATTTTCAATTACTGTAATAAATAATAATTTTCGTTATTTTCTTTTGCATTTTAATTTCATTGCACACTTCGATTCGTTCTTTTACCCTAATAACGATCCATTTTTCTTTGATCTGTTTCGATTCTTCCTCAAGATCTGAATTCTGTTACGCGTTTGTGATGTTTTTCTGTGTTGGATCGGTTTCGAATTTCGATGGAATTAGCAGTGAATTGAGGATGCAAAGGTTTTGGAGGTAGTTTTAAGGAGGGAGGAGCTCTGCGGCATTTGCATTTCACGCGGTGAGGTAGCTTCTTTTATGGTTTTGTGATGAATTTTGAATTTTGAATTTGATTTTGATTATTGCTTGTGTTGTGTGTTTGATGTGTGCGTGTGTGTGTGCATTTTGATGATTCATGAAGTGATTTATGGATTGTAGGGTTTTAGTGTGAGTTTGGTTAAGCTATTGAGAAAATTTATTTTGATTGAATTGATTGTAGTTAAAAATATGTTGGATTTTGTTTGGATAAGTGATTGAACAATAAATTTGAGTTTAAAAATCGTACGAGTGATTGAATGAGATAATTGATTTTGATTGAATTGATTTAGTCAAAAATGAGTCGAATGCAAAGTGAATTACTCCCTTCTGTCTTTGCTATAAGCAAAAAAAAAAAAATCACTATTTAGATTCATTAAATAACTAATGTATATATAGACCAAATACATAAGTTATTCAATGTACCTAAAAAGTGGAATGTTGCTTATAATTGAGATCGGAGGGAGTATGCCTGGATATTTCAAGTAAATGTTAGTTGAAGAAAATTTGATTTTGGCTAAAATTGATTTGAAGGTTATGTGATTTATGTTTGGTTAGTGTAAAAGATAGTTGAAGAGCAAATTGGCTAAAAGGGAATGTAAAAGTCAGTTCTAGAATCAAAAGCTCCAATTTCTACCTTCAACTAACAATTCTAGAGGAAAAATCAATTTTACTCTATAGCAATCAAACATGTCTAACTATAATTAATTTTGCCTCTAGAATTGAGTCTACTTGAAACTAGAAATTGTAGCTTCTGATTCTCTAATTGATTTTTACACTCAAATTTATTGTTCAACTCACTTTTACATGAATGTATCAAAACACGAATCACTTTACCTTTTAGTCCGAATCAATTTCACAATCAGTTCACTCTAAATCAATTCTCGTCACTGCAGAAACATCAATTCTAGACCTCTAGAGTCAATTCTGGCTCCTCCAAAAGTGGAAGCGAACATACACTAAATTTGGGTGTGAAAATTATGTTTGGAGTCAAAAGCTGCAAAGCCTAGCTTCAAGTTAGAATCTATTCTAGAGATAAAATTAATTCCAACAGACATCACCCAAACATGTCAAAATTAAACTCACTGCTTATGTATCTGGAATCACTTTTGGCTCTCCCTACCGCGAAACCAAAGACACACTAGTGCGAGTTTGGTTCAACGCTTTCGGAAATTGATTTTAGTTATAAGGGAGTTGAATGTAAAGTGGTTTCTATTTGGATACATTCGAGTAAAACTAAGTTGAACAATAAAGTTGAGGTTAATGATTACTTTTGGAGGCAATAATGTGAAGTCTTTGTATAATATGGAACTTGGAAACTGAAATGTTGTTTGCGTTCGCATAGAGATCACTCTGTAAAATCTAGGGCAGGCCATAAGCCATGTTTACGATTTTTTTTTGTTTCTTTTCTTGGGTAGAGTGTTGATTGAATTTGGATCGGCTGATAGTCACTGATTCATGTTTGTAATTGATAGAAAGTGATTTCTTATACTCTCTAATATGAATGTTATAAAACGATGTCTTTTCATGGAAATGGGTATTGCTATGTCATGTAGCTTAAGAAAGAAAGTCCTTCTCATGTCTGTTTTCTATTTTAAGCATTTCTGTAGGATGTCAATTTGGGATGGACTTTTGGTATGCTGAAGTTTTAGAATGTTTAAATTTTCAGGGGTCCTACAAGGACGATAAACTAGCTTATTGGTGCAAATGTCAAAGTCTCCCTCTCCAGAACAACAGAGATCCATTTATTCTGATTCTCAGCCCATGTCAGTAACTTTGTGTTACTCATTAGGAATTTATTGTGCTATATAAACTAGAAAATGTATTATAATGATGGAGGCTAAGGGCCCGTTTACTTTGTGAAAATATTGTCTATTTTCATTTCCTAAAATTTGTGTTCATTTTAACTTGATGTGAAACACCTAAAATGAACCATTGGGTAGAGAGAAGATGAAATGCTAGTTAGGGATGATGCATTTCATGAAATAATAAAAATAGTTCTTAGATATTTTAAATTTTTCCAGAAAATGCAGACAATTGTTAACTTCAAGAGTCTCTTATCTCTTTGTTATCAAGTAAAATTAACACAAATTTTAAAAAATTTAAATAGCAAATGTTTTCACAAGGTAAACGGACCCTTAACTTTTTAGCAACTGGAACTAGTTTATGATCTGTTTGGAATTTAATGTTATATTAATATATTAATGGCTCATGGCTGGTTAGGTCTCATCTGAGTTTTACATTGCATATTTCATTTGCAAATGTGAAAATAGTCAAAATACTGACATGTGGCAGTTAAATACCCAATTACATACAGGGAATTCATTGAGGAAACAGGAATGGATGATCCAGAATCTACAATGGCAACAGTTGCTAATTTTTTGGAGCAACTGCATGCCAACATGTCGTCATCACTTGAGAAAGAACTTATTACAGCACGATTATTAAGTGTTGCCAAGAGAAGAAAGGATGCTAGAGCACTTATTGGTTCTCATGCCCAGGCCATGCCATTGTTCATAAACATTCTCAGAAATGGAACCCCGCTTGCAAAAGTTAATGTAGCTTCCACTCTGAGTATCCTGTGCAAAGATGAAGACTTGAGGTTAAAAGTACTTCTTGGTGGTTGTATCCCACAATTACTATCAGTTTTAAAATACGAATCCACTGATGCTAGGAAGGCAGCAGCTGAAGCAATATATGAAGTTTCCTCTGGTGGTCTTTCAGTTGATCATGTTGGTATGAAAATTTTTGTTACAGAAGGTGTAGTTCCAACCTTATGGAATCAACTAAATCCACAGAACAAAGTAGACAAAGCTGTGGAAGGTTTTATTACTGGAGCATTAAGAAATCTATGTGGGGACAAAGATGACTATTGGAAAGCAACATTAGAAGCTGGAGGTGTGGATATCATTGTGGGTCTCTTGTATTCAGATAATTCTGTTTCTCAGTCAAATGCAGCTTCTCTGTTGGCACGTCTAATGCTGGCTTTTAGTGATAGCATCCCCAAAGTAATAGACTCTGGAGCAGTCAAAGCTTTACTTCAACTTGTTGGTCAGGAAAATGATATTTCTGTAAGAGCCAGTGCTGCCGATGCCCTAGAGGCCCTTTCTTCAAAGTCTACTAAGGCTAAAAAGGCTATTGTTGATGCAGATGGCGTTTCAATCCTTATTGGAGCTATTGTTGCTCCCTCTACAGAGTGTATGCGAGGTGATGGCGGTCGGGCCTTGCAAGAGCATGCAACTCGCGCTTTAGCCAACATCTATGGGGGCATGTCTTCTTTAATACTATATCTTGGAGAACTTTCCCATTCTCCTCGCCTTGCTGCCCCAGTTGGCGATATAATTGGTGCTCTTGCTTATACACTCATGGTCTTTGTGGAAAACCTTGATGTTGATGAGGAACATTTTGATGCAACTCAGATAGAGGATAATCTTGTAACTCTTTTAAATCCCAGAGACAACAAGCTGATTCAAGAGCGTGTCCTTGAGGCTATGGCTAGTCTTTATGGAAACGTCTATCTCTCAAAGCGGTTAGTTCAAGCAGATTCAAAGAAGGTTCTCGTTGGTCTTATAACAATGGCTGCTCCTGATGTGCAAGAGTATCTGATACTTTCATTGACAAGCTTGTGTTGTGAAAAGATTGGAATATGGGAGGCCATAAAAAAACGAGAAGGTATCCAATTGCTGATTTCATTGGTGGGATTATCCAGTGAGCAGCATCAGGAGTACTCAGTTCAATTGTTAGCGATCTTAACGCACCAGGTTGATGACAGCAAATGGGCAATCACTGCTGCTGGAGGGATCCCACCGTTGGTGCAGTTGTTAGAGACAGGATCACAAAAAGCAAAAGAGGAAGCAGGTAATGTTCTCTGGAGTTTGTGCTGTCACAGTGAAGATATTCGTGCCTGTGTTGAAAGTGCTGGAGCTATACCAGCATTTTTGTGGCTTCTCAAGAGTGGTGGACCAAAAGGACAAGAAGCTTCTGCTATGGCACTCACAAAGCTTGTCCGAGTAGCTGATTCTGCCACAATTAATCAGCTGTTAGCATTGCTACTAGGGGATTCTACAAGCTCGAAGGCACATATAATTCGGGTTTTGGGTCACGTGCTTTCTATTGCTTCACAGAAGGATCTCCTTCAGAAGGGATCTGCAGCCAATAAAGGACTGAGATCTCTTGTTCAAGTTCTCAATTCATCAAACGTGGAAAACCAAGAATATGCAGCTTCAGTCCTTGCTGATTTATTTATCACTAGACAAGACATGTGTGATAGTCTTGCAACTGATGAGATTGTGCTTCCTTGCCTGAAGCTTTTAACTAGCAAAACTCAAGGTGTTGCCACTCAGTCTGCTCGAGCCTTATGTGCTCTGTCTCGTCCAAACAAGAGCAAAGCTGCAAATAGGATGTCTTATATTGTAGAGGGTGATGTTGAGCCACTAATCAAACTAGCTAAAACATCCTCCGTTGATGCTGCTGAAACTGCTGTTGCTGCATTGGCCAATCTTCTCTTTGATCCTTCTATTGCCGCTGAAGCTCTAGCCGGAGATGTTGTTTCAGCTTTAACAAGAGTTCTGGCAGAAGGATCCCTGGAAGGTAAACAAAATGCTTCATGTGCACTTCATCAATTACTGAAGCATTTTCCAGTAGGCGACGTTCTCAAGGGGAATGCTCAATGCCGTTTTGCTGTACTTGCACTTGTTGATTCATTAAGAGCTATGGATATGGATGGAACTGATGCAGCAGATACTTTAGGAGCAATTGCACTGCTAATTAGGACTAAACAGGGTGTCGACTTCACTTACCATCCGTGGTTAGCTCTGGCTGAAATACCATCAAACATAGAACTTCTCATTTACTGTTTGGCTGAGGGGACTCCCCTTGTGCAGGACAAGGCAATTGAAATTCTGTCTAGGCTTTGTGGAGATCAGCCAGCTGTTCTTGGCGATTTGTTATTTGCTAGGTCAAGATCCATTGGGTCATTGGCTGATAGAATTACAAACTCCTCCAGTTCAGAAGTGAAAGTTGGTGGAGCTTCCTTACTAATTTGTGCTGCAAAGGAGAAGAAAGAGCTTTCAATGGATTCACTTGACTCTTCTGGTTATCTAAAACAACTGATATATTCTTTAGTTGATATGGTGAAGCAGAGTTGTTTCTGTTCTTCATTAGATATTGAAGTATTCACCACTAAAGGTTTTATGGAGAGGAATGCATTTCAAGAAGCTGACGTGTTTGATATTCCCGATCCGGCTGTTGTCTTGGGAGGTACTGTTGCCCTGTGGTTGCTCTCAATTATTGCTTCTTTCCATTCGAAGAATAAGCTCACAGTTATGGAAGCTGGTGGACTTGAAGCTCTCTGTAACAAACTTGCAAGACATACTTCAAATCCACAGGTATAGTAATTTAAACTTCAGTTTATTTAACTGATGATCTTTATCAGCTTCCTTTGTCTTTTTGCTGGTTTGTTCTACAACTCAGGTACTAATATTCATGTACATAGGAAAAATTAAACGTTCCATCTTGGGTGTGTGATGGGTTTGCTTTTAACTTGCTCGATAGTATCTCTTTGCAATTTGACAAACAACAATAACTTGGAATCTGTATAAATTTGTAATTTAAATTTAGTTATGAGTTGATCAAACTCTGGATTTGATGTGTAAAGAAACATATTTGGGAAGAAAGAGAAATACAATGAAGACAAAAAATGTGTTTTTCATACAACATCTTTGATCTTTTAATGTATATCATATTGAAATATAGGGATTTTTAAAGCCATTCCTAACGTTTTAATGAAAAGAAATGATTGGAATAATTTTCTTCTAAAGGAAAATGAGAATTGGACATTGACAAATCAGTGTTAAGCCAGCTACAGATTAAAGGCTGAGCTTTGTGAATAAAATCTAGGCCAAGCCCTGCCAGACCTGAATCTACAAAATATGTACTGATTAATTTTTTTTTATTAGTATGAATCTAATTTTTTAATATAAAAATCCCATATCTCAATTTTTACATGCATGATTTCCTAAAGTTTGTATTACTATTTTAAATAAGTTTTATGAATTTGTTTCCCTTTTGATCTTGATAAGGCCCTCTTATTTCCTTTAAAGCTTAGCTTGGGACTGAACTCTGAAGAATAAATCTGAATGATTAGTGAACAGTG
Organism: Medicago ruthenica; assembly: GCA_018208015.1. Lineage (NCBI taxonomy): Eukaryota > Viridiplantae > Streptophyta > Magnoliopsida > Fabales > Fabaceae > Medicago > Medicago ruthenica. The sequence goes on from CM031371.1 coordinate 98,939,124, forward strand.
AAAAGACTCTAGACTACACTAATAGAATGTATATTATGTTTTCCCAAAATACTAGATTCTGTTCATTTGGTTGATGAATTTGTGTTGGTGATGTACATGTCTAGATTGCACATTTGTTTCAGTCTTGTTCGCGTATGCTATAAATTTAGTTACTTATTCAAATAGATTTCCTCCCTCTCCTATTGACAGGCAGAATATGAGGATACCGAAGGAATATGGATCAGTGCCTTGTTCTTGGCCATTTTATTTAAAGATGCAAACATCATTCTATCACCTGCTACAATGAACATTATACCTTCTATCGCTCTTCTGCTAAGATCCGAAGAAGTAATTGATAAATATTTTGCTGCCCAGGCTTTGGCTAGTCTTGTTTGTAATGGTAATAGGGGGATAAATCTTGCCATTGCAAATTCTGGTGCTGTTGCTGGTTTGATAACTATTATTGGGCATATTGAGTCAGATATGCCAAATCTCGTGACATTATCAGAAGAATTTTCGTTGGTGCGAAACCCTGATCAAGTTGTTTTGGATCACCTTTTTGAAATTGAAGATGTAAGATTGGGATCTACTGCACGGAAATCTATACCCCTCTTAGTGGACCTCTTAAGACCAATACCAGAAAGGCCTAATGCTCCACCAGTTGCTGTTAGACTCTTGATATCCATCGCAGATGGAAGTGATGCAAATAAATTACTTCTGTCAGAAGCTGGAGCTCTGGAAGCTTTGAACAAATACCTGTCCTTGAGCCCTCAAGATTCAACTGAGACTGCCATTTCAGAGTTACTGAGAATTTTATTTTGTAACTCTGACCTCATCAAACATGAAGCATCAACAAGTTCATTGAACCAACTCATAGCTGTTTTGCGTCTTGGATCGAGAAATGCTAGATACAGTGCAGCAAGAGCACTCCATGAACTTTTTGATGCCTACTATATCAGAGATTCAGAATTAGCTAAACAGGCCATTCAGCCATTGGTTGACATGCTTAACACAACATCAGGGAGTGAGCAGGAAGCTGCTCTCCTGGCCTTGATCAAATTAACATCAGGAGATTCGTCAAAAGCATGTGTTTTTACTGATGTGGAAGGGAATCCACTTGAAAGTTTATACAAAATACTGTCTTCTGCTTCTACGTTGGAACTGAAGAGCCATGCTGCACATCTCTGTTATGCTCTTTTTGGTAATAGCAAGATCAGATCAAACCCAGTTGCCTCAGAATGCATAAAACCCCTTATATCACTAATGCAGTCTGGTTATGAGACAGCAATAGAATACGGGGTTTGTGCTTTTGATAGATTGTTGGAAGATGAACAGCAGGTGGAGCTTGCAGCAGCCTATAATGTTGTGGATCTCCTTGTCGGCTTGGTTTCTGGTGAAAACTACCAGCTTATTGAGGCCACTATATCTGTTCTAATTAAATTGGGTAAAGACAGGACTCCTAGCAAACATGGCATGGTCAAAGCTGGCATTATTGATAACTGTCTCAAGCTATTTCAATCAGCACCTAGCTCGTTATGCTCCACAATAGCCGAGCTTTTTCGCATTTTAACTAATAGTAGTGCAATTGCTAGAAGTTCAGATGCTGCAGAAATTGTAGAACCCCTTTTCAATGTTTTGCTCCGTCGGGATTTCAACATATGGGGACAGCATAGTGCCTTACAAGCACTTGTGAATATATTGGAGAAACCGCAAAGTCTTGCATCCTTAAAGCTTACTCCTAGCCAAGTCATTGAACCCTTGATTTCTTTTCTGGAATCTCCATCCCAAGATATTCAGCAGCTTGGCACGGAACTGTTATCTCATCTTCTTGCACAGGAACACTTTCAGCAAGATATTACAACAAAGAATGCAGTTGTGCCCCTTGTACGGCTTGCAGGAATTGGAATTTTAAATTTACAGCAAACAGCAATAAAAGCATTGGAAAAAATATCCACAAGCTGGCCAAAGGCCGTTGCTGATGCGGGAGGTATTTTCGAGCTTGCAAAAGTTATTATTCAAGATGATCCTCAGCCACCACATGCACTCTGGGAATCTGCTGCTTTAGTTCTCTCTAATGTATTACGTTCCAATGCTGATTACTATTTTAAAGTTCCTGTGGTGGTTCTTGTAAAACTCTTGCACTCAACACTTGATAGTACAATTAGCCTAGCGCTAAATGCTTTAGCAGTTTATGAAAGAAGCTATGGTTCAAGTGCTGAAGAGATGATGGAAGCTGGAGCTATGTATGCTCTGTTGCACCTTATAAGATCTCATCAATGTGAAGAAGCATCTGGTGGATTACTTGAAACTTTATTTAACAATGTCAGAGTACGGGAGATGAAGGTATCTAAGTATGCTATAGCGCCTTTATCCCAATATCTGTTAGATCCACAAACCAGATCACAGTCTGGCAAGCTTCTTGCTGCTTTAGCTCTGGGAAATCTTTCCCAGCATGAACGTCATGCTAGAGCTAGTGACTCTGTATCTGCATGTCGTGCATTGATAAGTATACTTGAAGATCAGCCAACTGAAGAAATGACAATGGTGGCTATATGCGCATTACAAAACTTTGTCATGAACAGCAGGACAAATAGACGTGCTGTTGCAGAAGCTGGGGGCATACTAGTGATTCAGGAATTGCTGCTGTTTCCAAATACAGAAGTTGCTGGACAAGCAGCTCTATTGATCAAATTTTTGTTTTCTACTCACACATTACTAGAATATGCGTCAAATGAGCTGATCAGATCTTTGACAGGTACATTATTCTTGTCCCTATTGACAGCGAGCACTGCTCTATACTTATGCTCTCTTTTGGCAACTGCTTTTGGCATGTGTCCATGCTATAAAATATTGCCTAGTTTTCTTTTAAGTTCATTCATGTTTTAGTCTTTAGTAAATAAAGTATATTTAAATTTATTTTATTGCACACCTTTCCATGTATATGGTCCCTGGCAGATTATCTTTTACGTTTATCTTGCATATTGAAACTAATGATTAATTTACTATGAAATTTCTTGAAGGGCCTTGAATTTTCACTAGTGTTTATACATGCAGAGAATCCTATTGTCCCATTTTAAAATACTAGTTGATGTTCAAAGGAATAAATACACTGGATATGCAGTGACAAAGTTGTATTTGAAAGGCTTCTTTATTTTGCTGTGTGATTCAATATGGTTAGATTGTCAGAATTTGAACTGTCGTCTGAGAGTTTCATTCAACCTTTATTTGGTTTTTAGACTTTCTGGAACCAGAAAAGAAAGAGTTTTGGTCTTTTGGATATATCATCATATGTAGAAATAAGTTGATTTCCGTCTTGTTATATTGTCTTTCCTAGTATAAATCTCTAGTTCCATTATATGTGTTGCTATTTCTAGTTTCGGAGGATGTCAAAGATTTTCTGCAGCATGACAGCTAGTGAAATAGCTTTCTTCCTGTTTTTTATCATATCAATTTTTAATTCAAATTACTTTCAAGAAAAATAAATCTTCACATATAGATTGTGGTGTGTTGGTGGTTTTTTTCTTTTTTTATTAAGAAAATTGTATTTCATTGTATTATTGCTTCATTATGCAGCTGCACTCGAAAGGGAGTTGTGGTCGACTGCCACAATCAATGAGGAAGTTTTGAAAACACTCCATGTGATATTCATAAACTTTCCTAAGCTCCACACATCTGAAGCAGCAACCTTGTGCATTCCTCATTTGGTAGGGGCACTTAAATCTGGGAGTGAAGTTGCTCAAGACTCTGTACTTGACACCTTTTTCTTGCTAAAACAATCTTGGTCTACCATGCCAATAGATATTGCAAAATCTCAAGCCATGACTGCTGCTGAGGCCATCCCCATATTACAAATGCTCATGAAAACCTGCCCACCAAGTTTCCATGAGAGGGCAGATACTCTTCTTCACTGCTTACCAGGTTGTTTGACTGTCACCATTAAACGTGGAAACAACCTCAAGCAAACTATGGGAAGCACTAATGCATTTTGCCAGTTGACAATAGGCAATGGCCCTCCAAAACAAACCAAGGTACTCCCATGAATAACTGAAAAATTCTGCAGAAGCATCAGTCATTATTTTAGCCGTTAATCCTGGTTTTTTCTTGCCTTATAACGTGCGAAAGAATACACTTGCTCTACATCTGTCAGTGCAAAATTCTTTCTGTTGTATTTTGTTTCATGTTACAGCTGTCACAAGCTGATTAGTTATTAGGTTTAGTCGGTTAGAATCAGATCATTCTAAAAATAGTATACTTAACTGAAGCCTCTCAAGTCTCAACTGTAGTAAATTCAATATCAATTTCACATTCAATAATAGAATGCCTTTTTCTGTTTCTCTGTTTCTCTTCGAATTCAAACATGATATGCAGTGCCTTCTGATAGATAACTCTCCAACTTTCTCTATCTGGATTATCATAGACCTGACACATGCCGCAATAATTATTCAGATTGATTATTTCATCTTTGATTCTTTTCGTATCTATATCCATTTTTCTTGGTCTTGTTGATTCTATCATCCCCTTGCATAATTGACAACCTAACAAACTCCAGAATTTATTTTCCATTGACCAAACTTTATTTATGAAGTTATCAATTGATTTATCCGCTGTCTCTAGGGAGGATTATATTTTATCATACAAGATTACAAATACCATTTTTTATTGTTGCATCTGGTAGGTAGTGAACCACAGTACTTCTCCGGAATGGAAAGAAGGATTCACATGGGCATTTGATGTACCTCCCAAGGGCCAAAAGCTCCATATCGTATGCAAAAGCAAGAATACTTTTGGAAAGGTAATTAGATATTTTCCGTGATTATTCATTCTCTATTTTACTAATTTTTCTTTTTGGTAACCAGTAAGTGAGTGCTTACCTCTTCCTTTACTTAAAGGAAGAATTACTACTTCATAACTTTGCTTGATGGAAACCTATATTTTATTGATTACTGAGAGGATCTTAGCTTATTTCTTTCAAAAATTGCATTTGATGGTGTCTCTACTTAGTGTTGGAATTCACTTTCTTATGATGACAAAGTATTACTAGGCTCCTTTTTCATCTTTGCACTAACTAAACCGAGCAATACTCTAATTGCAATTACTTACTGGAAGTGTTGTATTTTTTATCCAGACAACTCTTGGAAAAGTCACCATCCAAATTGATAAAATTGTGACAGATGGGGTTTATAGTGGACTATTCAGTCTTAGTCACGACGGCAACAAAGATGGTTCTTCCCGAACACTTGAAATTGAGATTATATGGTCCAACAGAATTTCTAATGATGACATTTGAAAGGGGTAGTTAGCTGCTTTTTGGGCTGGAAGCTTAGAAGGTAATCTGCTGCATGCATAATATGTTCAGTACGGCTTTCTTGTAATTATCGACAAGTTTGGAAGATCCAATTTTGTAGTCTGGCAGATAAAGTTGCTTCATCTGTAAGTGTAAATTAAATTAAGTTATAAGTGTCTTGGGTAAAGGGTGTGTGTGACAAAGGAGGTCCCCGTTTGGTAAAGGGAAAAAATTGGTTACAATTGTACAGGTCAGTTCATAGGAAACAGAAACTTGAATCATAGGAAGAATGCCATTTTAATTAAAATTATGTCAGGAGATTTTTTTTTTATTAGTTGTTGCGTTTTGTTTTTCATTAGCTTTTGATGTAAAGTGGCCTTGTTTTATGTTTGTAAACCACACATAAGATGGAAAAGTAAACTGCCAGTTTCATTTTCCGTTGAGAAATGATATTTTGACATCAAAACTTTGATGTCAAATATGGTGTCATTTGATTTTTGTGTGTAATTTTGAAATTCATGTAAGTTGTACAAGATAAAAAGTAACACATACATACAGTGTCACATGCTATGTATGTATGTTAAAAAAACACAACTCTTTTCCATTTCTATCATCAACATGCTATTTTTTAACATTATGCCCAACCTACACAAATTTATTTTTTCACGGTCTATTTTCTAGGTTTAAATAATACCCACCCAGTTGCATTACTTTTTAATTAAAAAGGAGTAAACATGCAGACACTACAATTTTAAAACTGAGACTCCCGTATTCAACATTTTGTGAATTATGTTTATGCAATATCACCCAGTTGATTGAATGAAAGGTTATTTAGCTGCTGCACCCAGCGACTGATTCAAGTTGAAGCTTGTCATTACCATTTACCACCAAAACTTAAAATATACCAGCTTGTCTTTCCAGTCATTTGTGATTGCGAGGACTGCACACAGTCAACAAGTTTGAGACCGTTTGATTAAGATTAGACAATTCAAATTTTAACCTTGAAATATTTTATCAAAGAAAAAGCACAAACTACCTTTAAATATGAACCGTCCAATCAAAAGATCAGATGATTACGAGGTGCTCAGGTAGTAGCAAATGCACCTAATCGTGATTCATGCAATATATACAATGGGCATATAAAGTGTAAAAGAAAAAGCAACATCATGCTTTACGCATCATTATTTTCTTAGATGATCCAATTAAAATAATTTTTGAAATCAACTTTTTATTTTTCTAAGATGAGTTTTTTTTTTTAATTCACTGTAATTAGTGCTTTTGGCACCCAGTAAGTCCACCAAGGTGTTTTCACAACTTTGGCCTTTTACGATCAATTATGAGATTAATCTTATGCTAATCTTTTAAGGATTTTTCTTGTTAAGGATTTTACTTAAGATTTTTCCGATTTTAAATCCTCATTTTCTATCCACAAACTACAAAGTAAAGTTGTCTAAATCTTTAACAGTAATTTTGTCTATATACTTGACGTGGAAAGCTAAGGAATATGGATACCATAATATTGTTACTATCAACAGTCCTTTCATGCACTTGAATGCAAACAAAACTCTCTTTTGTTGATAAACATGAACAACCACGTACCAAAAAAACACACTGTGTTTCGTCAATTCAATTCAAATTCCTTACAATCGTTGCACTTGCACTTCACAATGACACATCTTAATCACGAGTAGCCAAATTGTTGTGACATTGCATTTAATAGTACCTTACAATTGAACGGAGCAAAATCGTTTATTTAAAGTAAGTTTTGCCTTTAACACGTGCTTGCCAAATATTGTACAAAAAACTAAAATGATGCTTGTAGATATTTTATTTATTTTTCTCAATTTTAATTCTTAATATTTTTTAAGTGGAAAAATATTCTATAAAAAGGTTATTTATACAGTACCTATAAAAGATATATTTTCCGTGAAAAACAGGTTTTGAATTCCAACATTCGAATTAGAAAAGGAAAGGGGCATCACCTCACTTTTTATAAGATGGAGCCGAATTTCAGGTAATATACGCTTGTCACGTAAATTTTGGAATATATTTAACTTTCAAACTATATTGGTCTTTACTATTTTGGAATAACATTTTAACTTTTTACTAGCAAATATTAGATTAATGTCCTAAAATTATCTTTACTATCATTGCTAGACTAGATATTTTCTGGAGTAAAAGAGATATTTTCCTTCAAAAAATAAAAATAAGCTAGATATTTTCTTCACAAGTATATATTCATGATTTTGCTGATAATTAATCAAAATTATCATTTTAGTATGGTCTCTCCTCATGGCTTCATTGTTTTAGTCAAGACTCGTTAGATATTGACATTAACATATCGTTTAAGATATTCAAGCGCCGCTATTCAAACCAATGTAATTTTGGTTTGATGGTTGAGACTTAATAAATTATTAGTATTAAGAGTTTAATGTTTAATCACCGTCAATGTAAAGTTAAGTGCAAAATAATGAATTTTCATTAGATGATAGTGTAAATTTAAGTGCAAATTCTTTAAATCCTAGTGTATTTAGGGGATATTTGAAAGTTGTAAACAAAAAAAAATCTTACAACACTAGTAAATTGATTTAGTAATTTGAAAAGGTTTTTTAAAAATGAAACTTATAAGCAAATTAGGATATAGATAATAGTAAATTGATTTCACCAAGTTGGTGAATCATAGTTTGAATTGTGGCCGAGAGAAGTGTTCACAATTAGTGTTCAACAATACCTCAAATATAATTAACTCCAAGGAAGAGAACCTATAAAAATATAGTAACAATAGTTTGATTTCTACTAGCTTTTTTGATAAATTCCTTCTGGCTTTGATTTACTGGTTAACCTTCTACTTTTTGGATTAAAGGGGATCTTCAAGGTTTTCCAAGAGAAAAATTGAAGTGAAAAGTTAAAGACATTTGAGTTTGGAAAAGAACAAAATTACTTCGGTGCATTTTTCTTAGATATATTTTATGTGATTCTTCACATAAAATACACATAATTATCAATGATTTTTCAAATTTACAATTTTCTTAATGTTTGTTATATGTACAAAAAGTGAATTTTATGTGAAGAACGACATAAAAAAAACTAGAGTTTTGTCCTTTAAAAATTAAAAGCTATGTTTGTAAAGGTGACAATGTGTAGTTAGCTAGCATACCGGATGGAAGTTTCGGTTTTCAGTTAACATAGAATAATCAAGATAGCCTAATATTATATCAGTCAAAAGTTCTCTTACGTGCACGCAGCTGAAATGTTTGAAATCATAGGTTTATGTGGGTAGGTAGTGAAAGTTCTAAATCTCATCTAACTATTCTTTCTCCAAATAAAAAATCTCGTCTAATTAGTGCATGTACATATCACAATTTTTAGGTTTGGTTTATTATTCATTAACTAACTTATAATACAGTGCCTTTAAATTTGTTTGATTTTAACTCACACTGTTGTTTTGTTTTCGTTGAGTGATAAAGTATATAAAATGTCATGTAATTATAAGAGAGTTATGAGTACTTGCATGTTGCAAATTCTTTCATAATACTTTGGAAACTTTGAAGAGAATAATACAATCTTTTCAAGCCTATCTTTTAATAGTGTTTTATAAAAAAATATTGTCGAATATGACTCAATGACAGTTGCAAGGGGGGTGGGCGAGCGAACTTCGCAACCAAGCATCACACTCTAACTATTGGTATCAGAGTGTGATTAACATTAGTGGGAAATTCAAAGTAGCAAGATTTCGACAAAACGAACAATTTTAGATTATGGTAAAGAAGGGTTAAAGATTTGTTGGCTCAACAAAGTTTACAGAAAACATTGCGTGAGACAAAACGGTTGGACTAGCTTTAAACCAATTATTCATTTAAATAAGGTGTATAATTTACACATGAAATTTCGGTACTATTAAAAGAATTATAAAACTAACACATTTAATAAGGTCATGTGTCATGTATCATTTTCATGAGAAATAATATAAGGCAAAATTACTCCAGATATCCTTTATCTTATTTATTTGTAACAGTTGAATCTTTTATCTTTTTTTTTGTCCCGTTCAAATCATTTATTTTATTTATTTGTAACACTTGAATCTTTTATATTTTTTTGTCCAGTTCAAATCCTTTATATGTTAAAACGTATACACGTTAGTCTTTTCTTCAACTTTTTTATTAACAAAAAGTGTTGAGGTGACTTGCCACATATGATTATTAGTAATAGTTTTTATTATAAATAATTTTTATCATTAAAAAAACTCAAAAAAAAATTCATCTTCTTCTTCATATGCTCATCATCTTCACCATTATCATCTTTTTCATCAAACTCAAAAAATTCAAATTAAAACAACAAATTTTAGTGTCTCAAATCAAAATCTAGAAAACACCAATCATATAATAATCATATGTGGCTAGCCTCATCAATATTTTTGTTAAGAGTCCCACATCGGATAGGAGATGACTTGACAATGTGTTTATAAGTGGGTCTAACACAACCACACAAAATCGGCTTGTGAGGTGAGGATTGCCCCCCACTTATAAACACATTGTCAAGTCATCTCCTCCTATCCGATGTGGGACTCTTAACACACCCCCTCACGACCAGCACTATTGGGCTTGGTTCGTGGACATAAACGGTGGGTGGCCCGATAGAGGCAACCTGATAGCAGGTGACCCAATGGATCTTGAAGAGGCTCTGATACCATCTTAGAAATCGTGGTTGGGTCTAACACAACCCCACAAAACCGGCTTGTGAGGTGAGGATTGCCCCCACTTATAAACACATTGTCAAATCATCTTCTATCCGATGTGGGACTTTGAACATGTTTTTTTAATGTAAATGAAAAAAAAGACCAACTTCCAAACATTTCAAGAGATAAAAGATTTGAATGGGACAAAAAAAAGATAAATGACTCAATTGTTACAAATAAATAAGATAAATGACCCCTAATATAATGTTGACATAATATAATTATTTTTAGGGAGGAGTGGTTGATTTTGATGGAGTTATTGCACAAGTTAAAATCCTCACACGTGGATGATTTATTATGAAAGAGGGTCGGATTTTTTATTTTGTTTTGCAATTTTTATTTGGTTTTTGAAAGAAATATGCCTATAACATTTCATTAATAATAATAGTTTCAATTTGCGGGTATATCGAAATACACAACTGGACTAGCTAATAACGTCTTCTCCGGCTAGAGCATGAGCAGCCCCGTTGGCTTGTCGCCTAACAAACTCCACCCTAGAGTTATTGAAGAAAGAGCTGGAAAGAGGACGACAAGAAGTGATGATACAACCAAATTCAGACATGTCGTCTCTGGTACTATGGAAGGCATCAGATGTCAGCTTTGAGTCTGTTTCAAAATCAATATTGTCAAAGTTCATATCACTCAACCACTGCATCGCTGAATGTAAACCCAAAGCTTCGCCGACATCAACCGGGTAAATACAGGGGTAGCTAACAACCTTTGCTAGAACAAAAGTACCCTCCGAATCACGAATACAGATGCCAATACCAGTACGGTTAAAATGGGATGAAAAAGCAGCATCAATGTTACACTTAAATCTTCCTGGCAAAGGAGGCTGCCAACCAGTAATAGGAACAAATGCCGAAGAGTTACCTGTGATCGCAGTCGCCGTCTGGTGGAGGGGGGAGACAACTGTCGTGGGAGAGTTAGCTGCTTGCCAATTAGCCACCAAAGTTCGAGCACGCTCCACAACCATAGCCCTAGTTTCAATAGTATTGTCCCAAACTTTGAGATTGCGATGCTTCCAGAGACTCCAGATCGTAGACACCAGCCTTTGCGCGAGCTCTGTTGACAACGTGTCCAATAACACAAAAAATTATGGCAGATGCCGAAGCATTAGAGGAAACAACATGCTGAACAGCGCCCCAAAGGCCTATTCTTTGCCAAACCTGTATAGCAAACATACACTCGAAAAAAAACATGAGCAAGGTCTTCATGACTAGAGGAACAACTAACAGAATTTGTAGGACACTGAACTCCTTTATCAAGTAAGCGAACACGAGTCGGTAGACAACCTCTACACATACGCCAAATCAAATTTCTTACTTTAGGGGGCACCTTGAGCTTCCAAATCTCACACCAAAGGCCGGGGCGCCTAAGATGCAGAGAATCAAGAAGTTCATCAACACATAACCTGTATGCACTACGAACAGAATAGCGACCGTGTCTCTCCGCTTTCCAAATAAGGCGGTCCTCTGGTACCTGAAAAAAGAGGGGTGTATGCAGAATTTTATCAGCAATATCCACGCTGAAGCTCTGATGAATTACCTTCTCGTTCCAGCTTTTGTCATAAAGATTCATCAGACTATTGATAGTAACATTCTGAACAAAATGAGCACCAGTGATGCCACCATCAATACACTCCCCATTAGGTAACCAAGGTTCATTCAAGATAGGAAAGGACGCTCCTGACCCGATACTCCAGCGAGCACCACTACAAACAATGAAGCGGGCGCGCAAAACATTGCGCCACACAAAGCTAGGATTATGCCCAACCTGTGCTGTGAGGTAAGTGCCAGAAGGGAAATACCTTGCCTTAAAGATGCGAGTAACAAAAGAGTCAGGCTCCGTGAGAAACTTCCATCCTTGTTTACTCAGCATAGCAAGATTGAAAGCAGAAAGGTCCTTAAAACCCATACCTCCATACGCCTTAGGAACGGATAACTTCTCCCAACTAAGCCAGTTGATACCTCTTTGTGCCGTTCTACCATGACCCCACCAAAAGGAATTCATCATTTTTTTCAATCGAGTTAATAAGTGTCGCTGGTAATTGGAAAATGCTCATAACATATGACGAAATGGCCTGCAAAACAGATTTGATCATAATCTCACGGCCTGCTTTTTATAAACACTTACCACTCCAGGAATTAATCTTCTGCCAAACCCGGTCCTTGATATAGGAAAAAGTCGCGCTGCGATCTCGGCCCACCATAGACGGTAATCCCAAGTATTTACCTGTGCCCAAAACTGCTTGAACCCCAAGAATATCCGTAAGCATTTGTTGAAGGGGGTCCGATACATTACGACTATAGTAAATCTCGGATTTAGGCAGACTGATGCCCTGACCAGACGCGGCCTCATACATAGAGAGAATATTTTTCATAACAGTTGCTTCCCCGTCATTTGCTTTAAAGAAGAGGAAACAGTCATCTGCAAATAAAAGATGGGAAACGGGAGGAGCCCTCCTGCAAATTTTTGTACCTGAAATATCGCCTTGCTCCTCGGCTTTCCTGATAAGCGAAGATAAACCTTCTGCACAAATAATGAACAAATAGGGGGAGAGGGGGTCCCCTTGATGGAGTCCGCGACCAGGGATAATAGGACCAACCGTGACAGTATTAACCATCACAGAATAGTCGACAGATTCCACGCACATGCTCATCCAGCGGATCCACCAAGTATTAAACTCCATCTTAATCATAACAGCCCGCAAATAATCCCAATCCATACGATCATAAGCTTTGCTAATGTCAAGCTTCAAAGCAACATACCTGTCGTTCCCCCTCGTCTTGGTCTTCATGAAATGAATGACCTCAATAGCAACCATATCATTATCCAAGATAGAGCGGCCCGGAACAAAAGTAGATTGATTATGGGAAATGCACTGAGACAACACACTTTTCAACCTGTTAGCCAAGACTTTGGAAATCAGCTTATACAAAACATTACACAAATCTATGGGGCGCCAATCCTTCATAGTAGCTTGCGTGGTGCCTTTAGGAATGAGAGCAATATTCGTCATATTCAAATCAGGAGGAATTATCCCGTATCTAACCAAAAGCAGCATTCTTTAAAAATATCATCGCTACAAGTTTGCCAAAAATTCTGGTAAAATCCCAGGTTAAAACCGTCAGGACCTGGACACTTATCAGGATGCATAGAAAACATAGCATCACGGAATTTGGCTTTGGTGAAAGGAGTTGTGAGTCTCTCATTAACAACAGCAAAAATAGAAGGATTAATAGCATCAATAACTGGAGAAAAATTACTACTCCGCTTCTGAAAAAATTGCACAAAATAATCTTTTGCAATATTGCACAAGCCGTGCTCATCCGTGACTTTATTTCATGTGTCATCATCAAGAGAAGTAATACGATTTACCTTTTTTCTAGCAGATGCAGAAGCATGGAAAAATTTGGTATTACGACCCCTTCCTTGTACCAATGAGTTTTAGCTCGTTGGCGCCAATAAGCATCATCTTGTGACAATAAATGCTGCATGCGGTTCCTGAGCTCAAACATACGAACTTGATCAACACCTGAGGAGTGAGACCGTGTGTTCTGCAACTCCTTACGACACTCTTCAATGTCACGTTTCAACTTATGACAATGAGTTTTACTCCACACAGACATGTCTTCCGCACAATAGGACAACTTAGGAATAAGAGGATTTTCAGAATATACCTGCCAAGAATTAGTAACAAGCTCCTTAAATCCCGGTTCTAAGTGCCATGCATTTTCGTAGCGAAAATGGCGCCTAGAGTGATGCGGCCTAGGCCTTGGAGCACGGTTTAAAAGGATTGGATAGTGATCGGAAGCAGGTGCCACAAGTGTTTCAACAGTAGCATCCGGAAACAAATTAAACCAAAGATTATTAGCAAGCGCACGGTCTAACCTTTCTTCCACCGCACGCTGCGTGCCAAGACTTTTGAACCACGTGAACGGATATCCTTCAACGGGAACATCAGACAAACCAGAGTCAATAACAGCCTGCCGAAAGCCATTTATCAACCACTGAGGCCTAGACGTGCGCCCCCTTTTTTCAGTCGCATCCAGGAGATCATTGAAATCTCCACAAATACACCAAGGACCTGCAAACTGATTAGATAGATGTCGGAGAAAATTCCATGCGGCCGTTCTACGACCCCCATTAGGATAGCCATAGTAACCGGTGAGTCTCCAAGTACCAAGAACAGAATCAAGAATTTCAACAGTAATATGATTAGAAGAAAAATCAACAAATTGACAATGTAAAGAAGTGCGCCAGAAAATAGCAAGACCCCCGCCTCTGCTGGTGAGGTCCACAGAAATACAAGAATCATAACCAAGCAAGTAACGTAATTCTTCAATTTTATTACGGTAGACTAGTGTCTCACTTAAGAAGAGGAGCTCCGGATTGAAGTGCCAGACTAGGTATTTTAAATCCGAAATTTTATTTGGTTTGTTAACTCTATGTGTTGTCTTCAAATAAATTTATATATAAAAAAACTAGTACAAATTGGAAAACCAAACGATATATTTAGTTGTTTAATAGAAATATTTCATCTTATTTTGACACTTCTGATTCTTTTTTGTTAAGTAGTTTATTGGTTAGAGATTCACCTTTTAAATGTGAATAAATTGGATGTATGAGATTCGAACTTCAGCTCACACCCTCCTTATCAATTTAACTAAACTACGGGGACTATACTTTCTCTGCATATATTGACGCTTCTGATCCCTTAAACAACTAAAAAGAAAACATTTCCCTAAAAAAAACTAGAAAGTGAACTTCTTTAACAATAACAATTGTCAAAACACCGTATAAATTTATTTTATTTCTTTAATAATGGTCCCCTCATAAAAAGAATGGCTAGCTTTGCCTACTCTCACCGTGCTTCTTCATCCCTCTCACAGAAACATGGTGTAACACATTGGTCTCTAGTTGAGTAAGGAAGCCCATTACTAGATATATGCAATAATCATATATTCGTGAAACACATATTCTTCTAAATATCATTACTAATTTTATTCTAAAAAATAAAAAACTTGACTAATTTGTTACACTTAATGGATGTCCAAGTATTTGATCATTTTTGCGACCTATTTCACAATGTAGGAGAATTTCTCACAAAATATCAATTGGATAGGGAGTCAATCAAGTGACAAAATATGAGAAAGAAAAATACCCCTTTTCAAAAACATTATGAAGAAAAATATGAGAAAAATAAAAAAATAAACGGACCCAATTAGCCTTAAAATCAACCAAAGAACTTTCACTGATAACCTCTCTTTCCTCAGTTTGTTGTTGGTTATAGAAGATAAGAATTAGATGCCATTTGTCCACCTATAATCAGAGTTCTGGCTGAGGATAATTCTTGGTCTTTATACTTCTAAATTATTTCAATATCACAATTATAGAAAAGAAATATTTTTAAATGAAATAATTGATAAATATGCTTGAAGGATAACACTGTATTAGGAATTTCTTTGAATACTTATATAATAACAAAGGAACCTTATTCTCATTCAACAAGGGTGGATGACAAATATGCTTATTAGAATTTGATTTTTTTCTAGGGTGGTCATTTAAAGATATAGACAGTTACATGTTGTCGATTATAACACATTGTGTTCCACTATATAAAGGAGACAAAATAGTCCAAGAAAGTCACAAAAGCTAGTAGAGTAATTTACTAGCTTCTATCCTATTCTAATTTTTTTTTTTCACTGCTCTAGTATTATTAGTGTATATACTATATAGCTTCTAGCTGTGTTGTTGCAGTTAGTGAGTGGTTAAAATTGTATTTACTATATAGAATTTGTTGGTCAAACCAAGCACAGGACAGAGAGAGAGAGAGAACTCTGCATCTGAAGGTAAGAGTTCTGTGAGATATTGGAACGAACTCTAGGGTAGTGCGTGTTGTAGTCGAAGTTGTTCTAACATGCATTAGACGATATTGCTAGGTTTGTTAGCATATCGAATTGGGCCTGTTTGTTATGTCCAATTGTTTAAGTTAGCTTGTACCCTAAGTTAGCTTGTAATGGGTAATTGTGAAAAAGCCCATTAGTTAGTATGTTAGGTTTATTATAAATAGCATACTAGTCTCTCATCACTGATACGGCAAATCCTAATTTAGGGTGAGAGGGTTATTTGTTATTCTTGTAACACTTGTAATCTTGTTTCAAAGAGAAAGTAAAGAATAGCAGTTATAACCAATCCTTGTTGTTCTTCTTGTTTTTCCATTCTTATCCCTTACCCTTGTGTTTCTTAATCACCGGAGAAACAGTTTATACTTTGTTCTTGACATCGTTTTTCACAACAAATTGGTGCGGTGAGCGTGGAGAAGATGCCTTCAACAAAGTATGAGATTGAAAAGTTCACCGGAGTGAACGATTTTGGTCTGTGGCGCTTGAAGATGAAAGCCCTACTGGTTCAGCAGGGTTGTTTAGAAGCTTTGAAGGGAGTCGCAGCCATGGATGCTGCGTTAACGGAGAAGGAGAAGACGGCCATGATAGAGAAAGCCCACAGCGCAATCTTGCTGAGCCTTGGTGATAAGGTTCTACGACAGGTATCAAAGGAGACGACGGCAGCAGGGTTATGGGTGAAACTTGAAAGTTTGTACATGACCAAATCGCTGGTAAATCGACTCTACCTGAAGCAGGCTTTGTATTCATTCAAGATGAGTGAAGACAAAGTGTTGGCTGAGCAGTTGGATATGTTCAACAAGCTGATTCTTGATCTGGAAAATATTGATGTAAAGATCGATGATGAAGATCAAGCGCTGTTGCTGTTGTGCGCTTTGCCCAGAACACATGCTCACTTCAAAGAAACTCTCTTGTATGGAAGGGAGTCCCTGACCTTTGAAGAAGTTCAATCAGCCTTGTATTCGAAGGACTTGAACGAACGAAAGGAGCATAAACCTTCGACTGTTGGTGAAGGTTTGGCCGTTAAGGGAAAATTCTTGCGAAAGGATGGTAAGTTCGACAAGAAGAAAGGTAAAAGTCAGCAGAAGTCTTACAGTGGCGAGGCATCCGGTATTCGATGCTATCATTGTAAGAAGGAGGGTCACACAAGAAAGGTGTGCCCTGAACGCCTGAAGGATCATGGAGGTAAGGACAATGGCAACGTAGCCATTGCACAAGATGATTTCGACTCATCTGATGTTCTTGTGGTTTCAAGCAGCGACTCAACGAAGGAGTGGATTATGGATTCTGGTTGCACTTGGCACATGACTCCAAACAAAGACGTGTTCGAGGAACTATGTGAGCAAGATGGTGGATCTGTATTGCTGGGAAACAACAAAGCTTGCAAGATTGCTGGTGTTGGATCTATGAGATTCAAGCTCCATGATGAGTCAATAAGGTTATTGACTGAAGTCAGGTATGTACCTGATTTGAAGAGGAATTTGATTTCTCTTGGTGAATTCGACAAGAAAGGATATGTTTTCCAAGGAGAGAAAAGTATCCTTAGAGTCATGAAGGGGTCGAAGGAAGTCTTGAGAGGCGTGAAGAAACAAGGCTTGTATGCCCTTGAGGCTGAAGTTGTAAGTGGTTCGACAAATGTTGCATCCACGAAACCTTTGTCGAAGACAGAAATTTGGCACATGAGATTGGGCCATGTCAGTGAAAGGGGTCTGGTCGAACTAGGGAAACAAAATCTGCTTGGTGGAGACAAAGTCGAAAAGCTGAAGTTTTGTGAACCCTGTGTACTTGGAAAATCTTGTAGAGTGAAGTTCAACAAAGGTAAACAAAGAACACATGGATCCCTTGATTACATCCATGCTGATCTTTGGGGGCCTGCAAGGTGTCCATCACATTCAGGAGCGAGGTACTTTCTATCCATAGTTGATGACTATTCCAGAAAGTTATGGGTATTCATCCAGAAGACTAAGGATGAAACTTTTGAGAATTTCAAAAGTTGGAAGACTCTGGTCGAAAATCAAACTGGCAGGAAGGTTAAGAGGTTGAGAACCGACAATGGCCTTGAATTTTGCAATGAGGCGTTCGACAGCTTTTGTGCTGCCTCTGGTATTGCAAGGCACAGAACTACTGCAGGTACTCCACAACAAAACGGTTTGGCTGAAAGGTTTAATCGAACTATTTTGGAAAGAGTTAGATGCATGTTGACCAGTGCTGGGTTAAAGAAGGTGTTTTGGGCTGAGGCTGTTTCGACAGCGGCATATCTGATAAATAGATGTCCTTCGACTGCGTTAGATATGAAGACACCTGAAGAAGTTTGGTCGGGACATCCACCAGATCTCGACAAACTGAGAGTATTTGGCTGCGTAGCCTATGCTCACATTAGGCAAGACAAGGTCGAACCTAGAGCTCTAAAATGCATGTTCATGGGATACCCTGAAGGAGTCAAAGCTTATAGGCTATGGTGCCTAGAGCCAGGTCACAGGAGGTGTATCACCAGTCGAGATGTAGTTTTCAATGAAGCTGAAATGGCTTTCAAGAAAACTGATGATGTTGATCGAAGTGCAGAAATTTCTGACGAAGAGCTGGAACAGGGAGAGATTCCTGTTGAGGTGGAGCATGTTGATGCTGAATTGCGTATCCCAGATGAAGTCGAAGAAGAAGTAGATACTGAGGAAGTTGAGGAAACTGTCGATGACTACTTGTTGGCAAGAGATAGGCAGAGAAGAGTCATCAAGCCACCTCAGAGACTTGGATATGCAAATCTTATAGCTTATGCCTTAATCTCTGCTAGTGAGGTTCTAGATGAAGAACCTAGAGACTATAAGGAAGTTCTGAGGAGTCGAAATAAGACTGAATGACTGAAGGCCATGGATGATGAGATGAAATCTCTTCATGATAATAACACTTGGGAGCTGATCGAGAAACCTGTTGGAGCAAGGTTAGTCAGCTGTAAATGGATTTTCAAAGTTAAGGAAGGAATTGAAGGAGTGGCGTCGAAAAGATACAAGGCAAGGTTGGTCGCTAGGGGTTTCACTCAGAAAGAAGGTGTCGACTTCAATGATGTGTTTTCTCCTGTTGTGAAGCACAGATCCATTCGAATGTTGCTTGCCATGGTGGCACAGTTCGACCTTGAACTGGAACAAATGGATGTAAAGACTGCGTTCTTGTATGGTGATCTAGATGAAACAATCCTGATGAGGCAACCTGAAGGGTATGTCGAAAAGGGGAAGGAAGATTATGTGTGCAAACTACAGAGATCTTTATATGGGCTGAAACAATCTCCTCGACAGTGGAATAGGAGGTTCGACAAGTTCATGGCACGGATAAGTTTCATTAGAAGTCAGTTCGACCACTGTGTTTACTTCAGATTTCGACCTGGTAATTCATTTGTTATTCTGTTGCTTTATGTGGATGATATTCTCATAGCAAGCAACAATGTCGAAGATGTAATGAGGGTGAAGGCTGAACTCAATAAGGAATTCGACATGAAGGATCTGGGAGCTGCATCCAGGATTCTTGGGATTGACATCCGAAGAGATAGAAAGCAGTCGAAATTATGCTTATCTCAAGAGGCATACCTACGGAAGATTCTCTACAAGTTTGGTATGTCGAATTCAAAGCCTGTTGTGACTCCGACAAACCCTCAATTCAAGCTGAGTATAGATCAGTGTCCCAGTACTGATGACGAAAGAGCTTATATGAATAGCATTCCATATGCTAATATAGTAGGTTCTTTGATGTATGCTATGGTTTGTACTAGACCTGACATAGCATATGCAGTAAGTCTTGTAAGCAGGTACATGTCGAATCCTGGAAAGGCTCACTGGCAAGCATTGAAGTGGATTCTAAGGTACATAAATGGGTCTCTGAACAGAGTCCTGATTTATGGTGGAGCCTTGGGTGAAAATAGTAAAGCAGTAATCGAAGGATATGTCGACTCTGATTATGCAGGTTGTATGGATTCCAGAAAATCTATTTCTGGATATGTTTTCACTATGTTTGGCACGGCAATTAGTTGGAAAGCAACACTTCAGAAGGTTGTAGCATTGTCAACTACTGAAGCAGAGTATATTGCCCTCACTGAAGCTGTGAAAGAAGCATTGTGGCTTGAAGGTTTTGCTAAGGAGCTGAAACTTCAAGGTCGAATTATCACTGTTAAATGTGATAGTCAAAGTGCAATACATCTGTCGAAGAATTCAGCCTATCATGAGCGAACGAAGCACATTGATGTGAGGCTGCATTTCGTCAGAGGAGTAATCGAGCGTGGAGAAGTCCAAGTGCTGAAGGTTTCGACAGATCACAATGCTGCTGATATGATCACCAAGACATTGCCAAGTTGCAAGTTTTTCCACTGTATGCAGTTGGTAAAGCTGCATGAAGAAAGCTAGCTGGTTCATTAATATTAGAGTTTGTTCCAAGGTGGAGATTTGTGAGATATTGGAACGAACTCTAGGGTAGTGCGTGTTGTAGTCGAAGTTGTTCTAACATGCATTAGACGATATTGCTAGGTTTGTTAGCATATCGAATTGGGCCTGTTTGTTATGTCCAATTGTTTAAGTTAGCTTGTACCCTAAGTTAGCTTGTAATGGGTAATTGTGAAAAAGCCCATTAGTTAGTATGTTAGGTTTATTATAAATAGCATACTAGTCTCTCATCACTGATACGGCAAATCCTAATTTAGGGTGAGAGGGTTATTTGTTATTCTTGTAACACTTGTAATCTTGTTTCAAAGAGAAAGTAAAGAATAGCAGTTATAACCAATCCTTGTTGTTCTTCTTGTTTTTCCATTCTTTTCCCTTACCCTTGTGTTTCTTAATCACCGAAGAAACAGTTTATACTTTGTTCTTGACATCGTTTTTCACAACAAGTTCTAAAGTTTTAATTATAATTTGTAAAAATGATAGTATTATTGGTTTGCCAAAAATGTTCTGTTTCTTTTTAATTCTTCTATCTTAATATTATTTTATTTTTACTATGTTTTCTGTTTTAATTTTAATGATATATTATAAAAAGAGAAAAGGGGACATATGCTTATATTATAATATAATAGATTCTTATTGGGTATCGATGCAAAATTATTTTACACCATCGATGCATCTCAATTATACGCAACTCATACTATTTCTACCTATCTTTATGTGATTTTTTTAAAAAAGAGAATAAAAGAAAAAGGTCTCTTATATAAATTAATAAAAAGGCCCACCTTAAACTCTCACTACAAAGACTTTTCCCAAATTTTGATTTACACATCATTCTATATATCATGGACCAGCCCTTCTATAATTATTGTTTGTGTAATTGCTACCAAATATTAGTGTAGATGAAGTTTAAATATATAAATGTATATCAATATTATGAAATATCATTAATATTTTACAATTATATGACAAGTTTATTTATTATGCACTAACACGGTAAAAGACTATTGAAAGGATATTTAGAGACAAATTTAACGTCTATTTTTTTTCAATAATGATTCAATGATAAATAATTAAGTTTTTTCTTGAAAGGATAAATAATTAAGCTAATGTTGATAAGGTTTTTCTTTATTGGCAAAATGTTGATAAGGTTTTGAAATACACCATTATTGATCAAGAAACTTTAGTGTAGTTATGGTTAAGAAGAAAAAGATGCTGTTAAACTATGTTAGTGTATATGGATGCAATTATGCAAATTCCCTGTTGTGATTACAAACTTCATGACAACACAACACAAATGTTGGGGTATTTTAGGCATGTAAAAGGACGGTTTAATCTATAACTCATAAAACACCACACAACCCAACATTGTCTTCTTTTTTTTTTTTGGTACAAATTGTCTTTTTAGTATGTACATCAATAAGTTATTAATATGTGGGGAAATAATTCTAAAAATTGAAACAATGAAAGATTTAAGGGAAAAAAAAGTGTGAAGGACCCATAGAGTTGCAAAAATAGTGGTGGCCGGTGATGACACACGGTTTGAGTCAAAGCTGCCGGGGTGTGTGTATAATGGCGGCAGCCCACACATATAGTTACGCGTATTTGCTAGGTTTTATATTACCACCCCTTTCATGTCTTCTATCAAATTTTAGGAATTAATCATTTATGATCAACCCAACCTTATCTTATTAGGTATGGTTGGCAACATAAAACAAGATTACAATCAATAATGTTTTAATAATTTTACTATGTTCAAGTAGAAAATATAGTAAAATTATTTTCAAATAATAATTGTTTTCATTAGATATTTATTTTTGTAAAACCTTCTCCAATGGGATTTGAACAATTCCAGTTAAAATAGTCTACTTAATAGGTTCTGATATCATATTAGATTTTATATTGGGTCTAATTCATTCTTATAAAACTCACTTGCAAGATAAATGATACCACATTTTTTTAAGAAATTATACTTCTCTTTATAAACTATTATCAAGGGTTCTATTGACTTGAGTTTTTACCGATACTCATCACTAGTCCGGACAAGCATAATTGAAAATTCAATCAGCTTTTCTATAATAGGCCGCTGCTTCAATTATCTCTGATGTTATCATTTGCTAATTTTATTCTCTGTTGTATTTTTTCACTCATATCTCTCCACTGACGTATTGAATTGAATTTTTACAACCAACACTCCGTCTCATAAGTAGGAAATGATTCTTATTTTTCTTAAACAAAGCTCAAATAAGAATTCAATTATTTTTATTTTTACCCTATTCTTGTTGAATCCCTGTAAAAAATAATATTGAAAATGACAGTGTTTGACTCATCACACCAAGTGTCAACAAACCACTTTCTTAAGTCTTGATGTTAAAGTGGCATGTGGGTCAGTCCAAAATATTTTTCTTGCAAAAATTCTAACACAATTTTTCTTCCTCCCTCACAAGCTTATATATACCCCACACATACCTCTTCATTTCAAACCACAACACAACCTCTCGCCAATAGTCTATTCTAAACTTAGACTTGGTTTGAAATTCTGAACCTCTTTGACTTCAAACAACACTTGTTTTCCCACTACTTTTTTTTATAACTCTCCTAAGCTTGGAGTTATATACTTATATGTGCTTTGCTTGTGTTACAAATTTGTGCCAAAACTTGAATTACATAGACATTAGTTAGAGTTTTGAGTCTTCATTTTGAAGCTTAACTCTAACTTGGTTTTGTTTTTGTTTGTCATAAAAAGATGACAGTGGAAAATGGTAGCAACATGAACCATCAACAACAGCCATTTGAAGTATCCATTGACACTGCTGGTTCCAAGTACTTTGATGATGATGGCCGTTTAAAACGATCTGGTAATTCATTCATCTCCTATATACTTTCTCTTTCACTTTTATTTTATCAAAGCAACTTAATATGTTGCTATTTGAAGTTTTGAATTT
Organism: Medicago ruthenica; assembly: GCA_018208015.1. Taxonomy (NCBI): domain Eukaryota; kingdom Viridiplantae; phylum Streptophyta; class Magnoliopsida; order Fabales; family Fabaceae; genus Medicago; species Medicago ruthenica. The sequence continues at coordinate 98,962,388 of CM031371.1, forward strand.
TAGTTAGTAACTAAGTTCATATTTTTGGTCTTTAGTGTTTCATCACTAGACTTAAGCATAATTATGGTGTGTCACCGTGAATTAAAACATGCAGTAGAAAGTGAAAACTACTCACTCATTCACTCTTCTCTTATGTGGAAAAACAGGTAATGAATGGACAGCAAGTTCACACATAATCACAGCAGTGATTGGTTCTGGAGTGCTGTCTTTGGCATGGGCTATAGCACAACTTGGATGGATTGCTGGACCATCAATGATGCTTCTTTTCTCATTTGTTACTTACTACACCTCCACTCTTCTCTCTGTTTGTTACCGTACTGGTGATCAACTCAATGGCAAAAGAAACTACACGTACACTGATGCTGTTAGAGCATACCTTGGTGGCTTTAAGGTCAAGATTTGTGGAGTTGTTCAATATGCTAATCTTTTTGGTGTTGCTATTGGATACACTATAGCAGCTTCCATAAGCATGATGTGAGTTTTAAGTGACAAAGTTGAATTATAATTTAAAGATTTGTTATTATTAAATTGTGCTGATTGTTTTTTTAATTAATAGGGCAATCAAAAGGTCTAATTGTTTCCATAGCAGTGGTGGAAAAAATCCATGCCACATGAATGGAAATGTTTATATGATTTCATTTGGTATTGTGGAAATCTTTTTCTCCCAAATTCCTGACTTTGATCAGTTATGGTGGCTCTCTGCTCTAGCTGCTGTTATGTCCTTCACATACTCAACTATTGGCCTTGGTCTTGGTATTGGTAAAGTTATAGGTATGAATGATTCTATAAAGATACCCAGTTTTGTTTGGTCTTTGGTTAAATTTAAAAAATAGTACATAAAGAATTAATTGCACTTGAGTTTTGTTTTGTGCATTAAAAGTCCTTTGTTAAACTACTTGTGCTGATTTTGATTTGATGTGGAAATGTTACAGAAAACAAGGGCTTTAAAGGAAGCTTAACTGGGATAACCGTTGGTACTGTGACAGAAACCCAAAAAGTTTGGAGGAGCTTCCAAGCTCTTGGTAACATAGCCTTTGCCTACTCCTACTCAATGATCCTTATAGAAATTCAGGTAACAATTCATTAATTTGAAATAAAATTTATGAAAATTTGAATTGTCTTAAATTAAATTCTCAATCTCAAATGGTTATTTATGTTATTATGAAACAGGACACAATCAAATCCCCTCCATCAGAGTCTAAAACAATGAAGAAGGCTACCTTAATCAGTGTTATAGTCACAACCCTTTTCTACATGATGTGTGGTTGTTTCGGATACGCAGCTTTCGGAGACTCAAGCCCCGGAAACCTTCTAACCGGTTTCGGATTCTATAATCCTTTTTGGCTCCTCGATATAGCCAATGCCGCAATTGTTATCCACCTTGTTGGCGCTTTTCAAGTTTATGTCCAACCCCTATACTCAGTAGTTGAGAAAACCGCAGCTGAAAGATTCCCGGATAGTGATTTCATCAACAAAGACATTGAAATTTCGATCCCTTGTGTCGTCTCTCCTTTAAAAATAAACCTCTTTAGATTGGTTTGGAGGTCAATTTTTGTCATCATAACAACTGTAATATCAATGCTTCTACCATTCTTCAATGACATTGTTGGACTTATTGGAGCTATTGGATTTTGGCCTCTAACTGTGTATTTTCCAGTGGAGATGTACATTGTTCAAAAGCAAATACCAAAGTGGAGTACAAAATGGATTTGTCTACACATGCTTAGTGCTGCTTGTCTTGTGATTTCTTTAGCTGCTGCAGCTGGTTCTGTTGCTGGTGTTATTGCTGATCTTGGAATTTACAAGCCATTCCATGCTATGTATTAATTATGTAACATTACTACTTAGTGTTCACCATCATCAAGGATTTAAGTAGCAATAAAAAAAGAAGCTTCATTTCTTGCTCATTTGAAACCTCTAGATGGTGTTCTTGTGATATTGCATAGTGGCCTTGTAATTTTTCCCCCTAAATGGATTTGTCTACACATTGTAACTTGATATGTACTCCAATTTCCAATGAGAAATGGAAGAAATGACACAAAAGCTTTCAAATATTCAAATATTTCTTTAGGGATGGAATTAGGTAAAATCATCATAACAAGGTGTATTTGATTATAATGTGTTTGCTCTCTCAGACTGCCAACTTAAATGGTATAATCTAAATTCAATTAGTATGAGACTAAATGGGTTTAATTGAGCAAGACATTTATATTTCATAAGGAAACTATAACTATTGTACAATAATTTACCTTTAAAAGGATTCGAAGTAGTCAATTAGTCTCACATTCCTTGAATGGAGGGAGAGGAGACTATTTCCTCCCAATATTGATCAAGAAATTATGGTTATAGTTATGAAGAAAAAGAAGATGTCTAACTATGTTGGTGTATATGAATGCAACTAGTGAGAGTACCCGTGCAACGCGCGGGGCGCCAACAATTTTCTAAAATATATTGTTATAATTTAATACAATAAGCAAATTAAGGCAATGTTGCTTAAATATATTATTTTATATTAATATGATAAACACTTATATGAATACGGTTAACAATATAGGGTTTCAGAGAGAAAAACAAAGACGGCTAGGTTTCAATATGATTAACAATGACATTACAAAAGGTTACAAGAGAATAAATATATAAAATTAATGGACTACTAACTTATTAATATAAAAGTCCAATAGCTTAAACTCAATACTTTATTATCTAACAAATACAAATATTAATTATTATGTGATAGGGAAAATCATAGCTATTATTAGCAATATGTTATTACCAGCTATATGTTTCTTAAAAAAAAACTCTGATTAGAGTTCAGAACTCTGGGATGTTTGAAGTTGGAACTGTGTCAAAGACAAACAAAAATACACTGAAGAGATCAAGAAAACTTTGTTTCAGATTCCTTCAGACTTTGACAAAGCTAAGAACATGTACAATGACTACAAAATCATGTTCAAAATAATCATTCACCGCTTGATTCCAAGGTGTTACAAGGTGTAGATCTCCATTGTTGAGATTGTTGAAGCTTGTAACAGAAAACAGTTAGAGGGGAGAGAAAGAGAGAAGAGAGAGGGAAATCTGAGTTTATTATTATGTGTATGAGTCTGAAGAAATACAAGTATTTATAGATGCATAGATGATGCATAGGATTGTGACAGGTGTCCTAATCTAACAACTTGTTACATAGACTAATAGAAGCCTTAGTTACTAAACATTACAAGCTTATTCTATTCTCTTAACATTCCCCCTTCAAACTGAGGGTGTTGTTAAACACTCTAAGTTTGTCTCTGAGATAAATGAACCTTGCTGTAGATAGGGGCTTTGTCAAAATATATGCCCATTGATCTTGAGCAAGGACATGTGAGACAATGAGACTGTTGTTGAGAACTCTTTCTCTGACAAAGAAAATATCTAATTCCATGTGCTTGGTCCTGGAATGAAGAACATGATTGTGAGCAAGGGAGACTGCACTCAAGTTGTCACGATATATTTGAGGAACCTTGCTTGGAATCTGAAGCTCTTGAAGGAGAGATTGTATCCAAAGAATTTCTGCAGAGGCTTGAGCTAGAATTCTATATTCTGCCTCAGCACTTAACCTGGCCACTAATGTCTGTTTCTTGACCCACCAGGAAACAAGGTTGGGTCCCAGATATATACATGCACCTGAAGTGCTTCTTCTATCATCCGGATCAGACAATTGGTTCTGTGTGAATAGCAGCCTCAATAACCAGGCCATGATGAATAGTTCCCTGTAGGTATCTTTGAATCCTTTTGACTGCCTTCAAATGCTCTTCTAGAGGATTTGAGAGGAACTGGCACACTTTGTTAACAAAATAAGAGATTTCTGGTCTTGTTATAGTAGCATACTGAAGGGCTCCAACAATGGACCTGAAGAAAGTGGGATCATGCACCTGACTGGATCCATACTTAGAGAGTTTGGTGTTAGATGCCATAGGAGAGGCCATGCTCTTAGCATTATCCATGTTTGCTTTTAGCAACAAGTCTTTAATATATTTAGTTTGGAAGAGATGAAGTGATCCATTGGGAGAATGGTGAACTTCTATCCCAAGAAAATAATCAAGTGTGCCTAAATCCTTTAAAGAAAACTCTGAATTAAGTTGAGACACAAGATTCTGAATAACAACTTTAGAGTTTCATGTGATGATAGTATCATCAACATACACCAGTAAAAAAATGCAATGGCTCTTGGTATGAAGAGTAAAGAAGGAAGGATTACATTTACTGGATTTAAAACCAAATTTCAGTACAACAACTTTTAAACTTCAAACCATGCTCTTGGGGCCTGTTTGAGCCCATATAAGGCTTTGTGCAGCTTGCAAACAAGAGTTTTGTCAGATGATTCAAAGCCTGGAGGCTGGCTCATGTAGACTTCTTCAGTGAGAAATCCATTGAGGAAAGCATTGTTGATATCCAGTTGTTGAATAGCCCAGTGATTTGTGACTGCAAGGGTGAGAACAGTTCTCACTGTTACTGGTTTTACAACTGGTGTGAATGTCTCATTGTAATCAAAACCATGCCTTTTGAAATGAAGATTTTGCCTGAAGAGTCTAGACATTTGTATCCCTTATGAGAAGGAGAGTAGCCCAGAGATACACACTCTTTTGAATGGAAATCAACTTTTTGACTATTATAAGGTCTCAAGAAAGGAAAACAAGCACATCCAAAGCTTTTGAGAAACTTGTAGTCAGGAAATCGAAACATAAAAAGGAAGAATGGTGACTGATTGTTTAAAGTAGGAGAAGGTAATCTATTTATGAGGTATGTGGCTGTTAAGAAGGCATGATCCCAAAATTTGAGAGGCATTTTGGCTTGTGCTAAGAGAGTTAAACCAGTTTCAACAATATGCTTGTGTTTTCTCTCAACAAAACCATTTGGATGATGAGTGTGAGGGCATGTGAATCTGTGTGTGATACCTAGCTCATTGAGATATTTAGTAAATGGGCGAAATTCTCCCCCTCCATCAGTTTGTACAGACTTTATTTTGAGCCTGAACTGTAATTCTACCATAGTTTTAAAATTCTGGAATGTTGTAAGAGTATGAGACTTCAGGTTCAACGGATATATCCAAGTATATCTAGAGTAAGCATAAACACATGTGAGAAAGTATGTGTAACCACAGGATGACTCAACAGGGGAGGGTCCCCAAAGATCACAAAATATGAGTTCAAGAGGTGTAGTATAGGATGCAGTGGATGCAAAGGAAGGGAGTCTATGCACTTTACCAAGACAACATGCAGAACAAAAATCTGACAAATTTTTATTAGGCAAATTCACATTACAAAGTTTGGTTACAGTTTTGAGCACCTCATGCCGAGGATGACCAAGTCTGCAATGCCAAATGTTGTACAAAGAAGGAAAAGACTGAGCAGAATTAACATTGTTACACTGAAATTGTAAACTAAAATTTGAATCAAAAGGACTAGGAATGTCAGTGCCAGTAGTATTAAGCTTTTTACACAGAGAATTTCCTATGTTTAAGCTAGAACTTGACTCGAAAGAAGGACGAGCTTTAATAGCTTTATTGCAGAGAAGGTTGACACTTGAGTTTGAAGTAGTAGGCTTGGAAAAAGGTGTTTGCTCAAACTGGTACAAGCCATCCTTTCCAAGAGAGCCTTTCAAGAGAATCTTAGATGAAATCTGAGATTTGACAAAACACATATCAGGATGAAACTCAAAGAAAACGTTATTATCCCTAGCAAAATGGCTTACACTGACAAGATTTTTGGATATTGAGGGCACAAGGAGAAGATTATTAAGCTTAAAAGTGGTGTTTGGTTCAAAAGAAGAGGTAAAGTGCATTGAGCCAATAGAGGTGATAGACAAACCTTGTCCATTACCAATATGAACTTGATCTGCTCCAGAAAGAGACACTGAATCCATTAGATTGGAAGCATCAGGAGTGACATGATTTGTAGCACCAGAATCAGGATACTAAACATTAGAGAAGGTGTTATTGGTGTCAGCACCAGTGAGAACTGATGACATGCTGTCATTACATGTTTTTATCAGTTGTTTTGATGTTTTTATTGAGTCTGTAGCATTATTAGACAGCCTGGAGGTGCAAAAAGCAAGAAAACATCAAGAACCTGAACTAAGTGCATCGTGACACGATTTGGGCATCGAGTCACGATTTTTCTGACCAGATTGGAAGTAGAGTTCTGTCTATAAAATCGTGTCACGATTGCATAATCGTGTCACGATTGGGAGACTGATTATCGTGAATCTTGGGGACTTTAATGCAGAATCGTGTCGCGATTTCATCAAATCGTGTCACGATTTGAGGAGCAGTTGTTGCCTATTTAAGCTGAACTGTTTTCAGAAACAGGGGTTCAGAAATTTGGAGATTGGAGGCACGATTTGGAGAGCACAAAACTGAAGAGGTGGCCATTCCATCCAACTCATAGTCAGTTTATGTATGTTTTTATGCTTCAATTGATTATGTTATTTGTAATTCATATTATGAGTAGCTAAATCTCTTAGAGATTAGGTCTGGAGATGAATCTGATGTATTCTGTTTGAAACATGTGGCTGTGAAACTTTATGGCTTATGAATATTAATCTAGTTTTATTCAATTCAATTGTTCTTAATGCTTTCTATATACTGACAATATATAACAAATGATTTGGTGAGAATGAATGACTACTGACCCTAGCTTTCAACTTAGACCTAATTGAATTGTTCAAATAAACAGGGTTAGTCTAGGAATGGATAATCATTTATTTGTGATAATAGGTTAACGTTCGTAAAACCTTCGAGGAATATTAGATCACCTAAGGGATTAGGGGCTGTAATCCGAGAAGAGAGTTCTAACTCAAGGGATTGATTATGACTATTTTTGTTAATCATCGTAAAACTAGAGGAGGATTCATAGAAATAGGTGCAGTTTACCAAACAGAATTAATCAGAGGATTCGAAAGACTTGATCTCATCTCTCCTTATATTTTCGAAACAACTTTTATCAGCTTATTTATTTTTTATGAAATCAAACCACCTGCCTAGGGCAACCCCCCATTTAATACATCCTTAATAATAACGACATTGCGGAGTAGAAGTCGAAACAGTCCCTGTGGAGACGAACTTATAAATTTTATTACTTCGATGCATTTTTAGTACACTTGCTAAAAGTCTATCAAGTTTTTGGCGCCGTTGCCGGGGACTATTGAATCACTTCAACTGTGAAATTTCGTTATTATTTAGGATTTCTGTCATTTACGTTTTTGTTTGTATAGTGAAAAAAAAATTTATATAAAAAAAATTATGATTTATGCTCTTTGTGCGCACCTCGTTTAAAAAACGCGCAAATCCTCCGAGGTCGTTCGTAAACGCTCAGAGGGCCTTTTGTGAAGCCGCCACCAAAGTTTTTGTGTAAAGGGAACGTTGATAAACCCTTAAGTTTTTTTTTATGTTTAAAGGGAAACGATAATAAAACCCTTTGACGATGAGGAAAGGATGGTCATCGCAACCATTGTCGGGTTCGGGAGTCGATTACGCAAGGGGAAGGTATTAGCACCCCTCACATCCGTTGTACTCAACGGGAACCTTCTATTTGGCTAAAGCTTAAATTGTTTTTAAATGTTTTGCGTGCATGCTTATCCATGTCAAAATATAATAAAAGGGGGGAAAGAGATAAAAACAAACGAAAGGAAAAAAAGAAGAAAAAAGTTTTTTATTATTGCGCTTGACAAGATGTCGATCTTGCTCCTACGTATCTCCCGGTAGTCGGAGAATTCAAAGCGTACGTAGTTCTTTGGTAGAAAAACGTACATGTGTTGGTTAATTTTAAATGGACGATGTTTTAACCGAATTCTTGCGATTAAAACGTAGCTTGTATGCTCGCGCTTGGGAGACTTATTAAGCGTTTGTTCACGAATCGCACTAGAATTGTTAAAAGGTACGTCCGTTAGGGTAAAAGGGTTCGAATTGGTCGCTATGGGACCAAGAGAGGTGCAATGGACTCATACGAGTCAATCATTGACCGAGAGGACTCCAACGAGTCGGGCGATTGTTCAATTGATCCACTGAGATCAAGAACGGGTACAATGGACTCGGACGAGTCGAACATTGACCGAGTGACTTAAACAAGTCGAGGGATCGAATCTAATGGCCACGGGGGACCAAAAGGTTCGGATTGACCACAAGGGGCCAAAATTTGGTTTGGTTATGGTTGGATGCATTTGAAAAAAGGGAATGACGATTGTCCGAACGACGAGACATACGTCACGCATTCGTACAATCGGGGCAATGGAGAGACATACGTCACACCATCCTTTTTTCATTCAAGTTTTTGGGTAGAATTCTTTTAGAAATCCCAAGGTATATCAAAACATTTGGTTTGGAACCCAAAATGGAAAGATTTAGCAATTTTTGCTAGAAAACGCACAAGTTCGGCTCATTTCGCGAACGGTTTTGAAAAGCAAACAAATTCGGTGTATGTTCATGTTTGGGTTTTGAAAATCATGAACAATGTTTATTGTTCAAGTTTGGATTGAAAATGATGAACATAGCTTGTTTGTTCATGCTGTTTTGAAAGTTTAGAAACATAACTTGTTTTACAAGTTATCCACAAAATGTCACCCGGACTTGCTAATTTGTCAAGATTGTGCAAAATCCTTGTTATGGTTTGAAGAACATGGGTTTAAAAACTCTTAGGTTCTGAGCTCTTGGGCTAGAACCTCAAAAATTGGCCATTTGGACCCCTAAACTCAGATTCTGAGTTCTGTCATGGTCGCACTGCGACCATGACTTCGCACTGCGAAGTATGCGAATTTTTGAGTTCAGAAGCTGTTTCTGAACTTTTGTTCAGAAACAACTTCTGAACACACTCAGGACCTTTTAGGTGGGTGAAAAACTTTGAGTTTTTGGGATGAAAAAGGCTGGACAAACCAGTTTTGATGTTTTGAAAACCTTGGGATTTCTTTGAAATTCAAAAGGGTTTTTTTAGAACCAAAAGGTTTTGAACCAAAATTGCTATGCAATCACAATTGTAAATGCAAAACAAAAGCTTGGAATACTTACAGAGATCCTTAGCAAAGCTCCAGCTGCAATGGATTTGAATTGGTTGAAGGTTCTTGCAAAAGGTTTTGAATGTTGGTAATGGTTTTGAACTTTGTGAGGCTTTTGTGTTTGGATTGGTTTTTTTCTGGTTATTTGTAAGTGTTTGTAAGCTGGAATGAGTAGTGTTTCTGCTCTTGAAATGCTGTTATCAGAAGTGCTTGTAACCTTGGGCATTGCCTTCTATTTATAGGCCAAAACCAAATCTATTTCATCATTAGAAATCCCCAAAATCCAGCTGATTTGTGGGCTAGGATCAGGCTGAATCCCTTTGCATTAAATGCTAATGGATAGAGGCAACCTTGCCTTGTGCCAAGGGTTAAGTCTTTGACTGATTTCAGCCACAAAATCAACTAATTCTAGAAGGTAATGATGAGAAACATGGCTGAATTGCAAATGGCTAAGCTTGGGGATCAATCCTTGCAATCTCAATGGTTGATCAATAAAAACGTGCACTGTAATGTGCAGAGATTGAGGGATGAAAAAGGCTATCTATGGCTGGTGTGAGGGGTGAAAAGCTGCTGCAAAAACAGGGTAGGCACTCATGGCTTTTCAAGTGAGAAAATCCAGCTAGTTTGACTGGTTTTGGGGGGAGCAAGCAGGAGGAAAGTCATCAAGCAGGTGGCTGGCAACCTTGGGGTGGTTAACAGGTCACATGGGAGGGACTAGAGCTGCCCAAGGGCAAGCCCACTTGCTTGTCACATGCTAGGTTGGAAGAAAAAGCTTCCAACCTTGGCATTAATGGCAAGTCTCTCATTTCTGGTTTTGCTTGGCCCAAATAGCCATGAATGCTGATTAAAATAAATATGGAAATGATATGCAACAAAATCTGGAATTAAATCAAAGAAACCAGAAATCTGCAGAAAAATCGCAGACTTCGCAGTGCGAAATGAGCTTTGCAGTGCGAAGTCATCATTTTTGAAATGTTGACTTTTCTGTTGACTTTTGTTGACTTTGACTTTTTCTCCCTCTTTGATTTTTTTGTTTTTTTTTTGTTTTAAAAGGCTTAGGACAAAATTGGGGTACTACACTCTTCATATCTCTTTCTTGTGCTTTACTACTGAAAGGTATTTCTGAGTTTTGTAGCAATGTGGGATAGTCGGTCGCTGATTGATTCAGAAGAGATCGGTATCCTTTGTTATGAAAAATGGATGATCTCTCTACATATAAAGGATTTGGAAGCAAGATTGAGTATGAGCTGCGATTTTTGTGGAGGCTATCACAATAGTTACTATTGTGAGATGCAATTCATAGAAAAAGAAGAAGAGCAAGAGGTGATCAACATCGATTACAATACTCAATTACAAAATATTTTAGATGAATTCTTGAGGTTAAATCGAGTTTCATTTGAGAAATTTGAAGTTCAGTGTGGTAATCTTGTTGAAAAAGCATATGAGTCTCAGGAGAATTTGGTTGAGATGGAGACTGAGTGTCAGGCTATTGTGGTTGAAGAAAATCCACAAGTGTGGAATGCTGGTCTCTACCTGAAGTCTCAACAAACGGGGTTTAAAGAAACCACTCATGTGCAAATGGATACATGTCCTTCTCCAAGGTGGGAGAGCTCAAATACAGTGAGTGCATGGGAGTATCTGACTCTTTGTGCCAAATTCATGGAATTCCTACCAAATAAGAGGAAGAAGAAGGATGATATATTTTTTCTGTCATTTCTGCCACCCTAACAGTGGTTGAAGCGTCGAGCTCAATGACGTAAAACAAAAGCGCTTGATGGGAGGCAACCCATCCTTTTATTTTTCTCTAATGTTTTTTATTTTGTTTGTTTCCATTGTTGAGTCAAATAATTGTCAGCATGTTGGAAGAATTTCGAGTATGCCCCTATTTTGTAATGAATTTTCACTTGTTTATTATTGATGAATTTGTTTGTTTAATTGACTTTTTCCAGTTTCGTAACAATTGTTTGATCAAGTGGTAATCAAAAGTTCATAAGGAGGTAGAGGCTTGGAACTCAAAGGCGAAGTGTACGGCATTGTGCGGATAGGTAGTCACAACTCCCAGAAATCATAACTTGTAAGGTCGTTGCTAAAATTTTATTTTTCAATTTACTTTAAAGAGTATTCCATGCAACTACATTTCTAGAACTTGTGATTTTTCTCTATTGTTGATTGGTCTTGTCATACACACACTAAGGCAAAGTGGTTGGTACCATGAGCCTTTTTGAAGCCTACCTGGAGTATTTTTGTTGAAAACTTATCCTTTTGAAAAACCAATTTGAACCGGTAGGTGTAGATCCTTTTGTTCGGTGACAAACTACATATTAAGCCTAGGTTTAAGTTGTATGACCCAAATATTGGTTTGGAGTTAGGCTGTAGGATGTTGCTAAAACATAAGTTTGGGGTTGCTTTTGGAATTTGCAACCAACTAAGTTTGGGGTAGGGGTACTAGAGAACTAAAGAGAGTCAAATACCTCACTGAGATATAAAAAAATGCACAAAAGGTGCTAAAAAAAGAGAAGAGACAAAATAAACGAATTAATGAAAATATTATTGTCTCAAAGATGAAAGAGTTCTCTAGTACTTGTGTTTATTTTATGGAGTGAATGAGGTAAATGTTCAAATTTTCCAATATAGTAGGGAAGCTTAACTCCAATATTTGTTTAACCTACTTTTCCAAAAATTATCTCACCTTCACCTAAGCCCTGTTATAACCTTTAAAGACCTTTACAGTGTGTGTTGACATGGACTTTGATTGATGTTTAGAAATTTTTCAAGCGTATGGTAATATGTAGACCTGCATGTCGACTGTGGGAAAACCCTTATCAAACTGTTGCGTGGAGTTGTGAATGGTGGATGTAGTCAAGCCAGCTGGCCCATCGAATGGCTAGCAAGGAGATGAACTTTTGGTGCTATCACTTGGTTAGGTAAATTGTTATTTTACTGTCATTTGTCAATTCTACAAGTAAATTCCTTGAGGACAAGGAATGATTCAAGTTTGGGGTTGTGATGACATGCTGTCATTACATGTTTTTATCAGTTGTTTTGATGTTTTTATTGAGTCTGTAGCATTATTAGACAGCCAGGATGTGCAAAAAGCAAGAAAACATCAAGAACCTGAATTAAGTGCATCGTGACACGATTTGGGCATCGCGTCACGATTTTTCTGACCAGATTGGAAGTAGAGTTCTGTCTATAAAATCGTGTCACGATTGCATAATCGTGTCACGATTGGGAGACTGATTATCGTGAATCTTGGGGACTTTAATGCAGAATCGTGTCGCGATTTCATCAAATCGTGTCACGATTTGAGGAGCAGTTGTTGCCTATTTAAGCTGAACTATTTTCAGAAACAGGGGTTCACAAATTTGGAGATTGGAGGCATGATTTGGAGAGCACAAAACTGAAGAGGTGGCCATTCCATCCAACTCATAGTCAATTTATGTATGTTTTTATGCTTCAATTGATTATGTTATTTGTAATTCATATTATGAGTAGCTAAATCTCTTAGAGATTAGGTCTGGAGATGAATCTGATGTATTTTGTTTGAAACATGTGGCTGTGAAACTCTATGGCTTATGAATATTAATCTAGTTTTATTCAATTCAATTGTTCTTAATGCTTTCTATATACTGACAATATATAACAAATGATTTGGTGAGAATGAATGACTACTGACCCTAGCTTTCAACTTAGACCTAATTGAATTGTTCAAATAAACAGGGTTAGTCTAGGAATGGATAATCATTTATTTGTGATAATAGGTTAACGTTCGTAAAACCTTCGAGGAATATTAGATCACCTAAGGGATTAGGGGCTGTAATCCGAGAAGAGAGTTCTAACTCAAGGGATTGATTATGACTATTTTTGTTAATCATCGTAAAACTAGAGGAGGATTCATAGAAATAGGTGCAGTTTACCAAACAGAATTAATCAGAGGATTCGAAAGACTTGATCTCATCTCTCCTTATATTTTTGAAACAACTTTTATCAGCTTATTTATTTTTTATGAAATCAAACCAACTGTCTAGGGTAACCCCCCATTTAATACATCCTTAATAATAACGACATTGCGGAGTAGAAGACGAAACAGTCCCTATGGAGACGAACTTATAAATTTTATTACTTCGATGCATTTTTAGTACACTTGCTAAAAGTCTATCAAGAATGGCCTGAGGTGCTTGTGGCCTCTGATTTCCAGGAAGAGAGGGATACTGAGATCTGTAAGGATTTCCAGTAGTGGGAGCACACTGCATTCCTTGCATCCAAACATTAGGAGGTGGTCCAAGAACACCACTAGAGGCACCATACATACCAGAAGCACCATAGCCTTCGTAGGAAGGTGGAACAGAGAGGCGATAGTAGCAAATTGAAGCATCATGCCCATTCCTATAGCATATTTAACACTGAGTGTAGGCACGACCACCTCCACGGCCACCACGACCTCTGAAACGGCCACCACGAGGTCCTCTACCTCTGAAATAACCACCTCGGCCTCCAAAATTAGGATATTGAGCATTACCTTGAGGATTACCATTAGAATTCACATCAGGGAAGTTAGGATACTGAGTATGAGAGGAGTGATTCTGGCTTTTAGGAATAGGATTCTGAGTGAGATTAACAGAAACATAATTAGCGATTAACACTTTCTTGAATTTTTCATTGCGGGCTTCTTGAGTGAGAAGTTGTGACTCAAGTTCATCCAGAGAGATAACATCAGATCTACTATTAACACTTGAAACGATAGGATTAAACTCTTCTGGAAGTGCTTCAAGAATAATCTCTATGAGATCACGTTGTGGAACCGGATCTCCAATAGACATCAAGGACTCAGAAATTGACCTAAGTCACACAAAAAATTCAGCAATTGTGCGCGTTCCTTTTGTGATAGCTCGTAGCTCAGATCGTAACTGACGCGAACTAGTTTTCATTTGTGTGAAGCAATAAGAGTGAATTTCATCCCAAACCTACCATGAATGACGGAGAAGAACGAAACGCGAAAGCAAGGAGGAAGAAATTGTGGACAAAATCCAAGTGCAAAGTAGAGAATCTTGCTCTTCCCACTCTGTATACGCCAGATTCATGTTCCCTGCTTCGTGATCAGCATCAGAGAGAAAAACTGGAGGAATCTGAGGCGAAACAACTAGTTTCACCATTTTCGTACCTCGAAGAACACCTTCTACTTGCTGCTTCCATTGCAAGTAGTTCGTATCATCAAGTTTCACAGAAACCACTTGTTTGAAGGTTTTCGATGCTGCCGCAGTAACGCGTTGCGCATCAGAAGCGGAAGAAGAAGGTTCAGGTGTAGACGCCATGGTTCTGGATCAAGAAGCTCTAGATACCATGTTACAAGGTGTAGATCTCCATTGTTGAAGCTTGTAATAGAAAACAGTTAGAGGAGAGAGAAAGAGAGAAGAGAGAAAGAAAGGGAAATCTGAGTTTATTATTATGTGTATAAGTCTGAAGAAATACAAGTATTTATAGATGCATAGATGATGCATAGGATTGTGACAGGTGTCCTAATCTAACAGCCTGTCATATAGACTAATAGAAGCCTTAGTTACTAAACATTACAAGCTTATTCTATTCTCTTAACACAAGGGAAGGGAGTACTGATCAAATCTCCTAGGATCATAAGAAAATCATCTTATTTCTATCCAAGGCTGAAAAGGTTAACCTAACCATACATATTTCACCATCTGTGTGAAGCAATTAAAAGCACTAGAAGTAAGCAGAGTAAGAATGTTCCATATGCAAGACTCTTATCGGAGCTTTTCTATTAAAGCATACTGATAGATACCTCAAAGGAGTTCGGTGCTACCTCTGAACTGGGAGAAGAGTATGGAAGTATCATGTCTGGTGGACTTCTAGGTTACATGGGAATTCTGGCTAAGGCGGAAGTAATTAAGCTAGAACCTGATCTCAAAATCAGTGATGAGAAGAGTCTGTACATAGAGAACTTCCTATACATCACCAAGCAATCTAAATGTGATAGAAGAGTATTTCAAGATGGCAAAGGAGGAAGCCAGTATAACTCTGACTTATGTTGATCTACCAGATGCGCCAATAGATATGCACAAGTCCAAGAAAAGGAAAGCATCTTCCAAAACTTAGAAAAAAGAATATTGATGTTGAAAAGGAGTTAAAGGAAGTCACAGAAGGTGTTGTGATTAAGGAAATCAAGACCAGAAGTGGAGCTTCTGAGGATGCATCTAAGTTTAAGAGAAAGGTTGCCTTCAAGGCAGAAGACAATAAGAGTGTTAATAGTTATAGAGTCAGATGATGAGGACATAGAGGATGACCACCCTATATCAAAGAGATACATGATCAAGCCTAAGCAAGAAAAAGAGATATTTGTGCAAGTGGGTACTAATTTGTTGGTCAATGCAATAGATGAAGGCATAACATAAGGTCTTTTGAATGTCGTTGAAGCAGAAACTGGTGCAGTAGAGGCTGGTGAAGCAGATACTATGGAGGCAGAAGTTGAAGTATCAGAAGTTGAAAAGGAAGGAGGCACAAAGGCTGCAGGATCTGAGCAAACTCAGCAAGGTATTATTCCTAACCCTGTCATAGATAAGCTAGCTTCCTCTCAAACACCTTCTTCACCCCCATTTGAACACAATAATTGGCAAACTACTTCACCACACCTATCCCCTAAACCTCTTACGTCAGATGTGGTAAACCCATTGTCAGTTGCACAGCCTCATGAGACAATTCAGCCATCTGAGGATTCATCAGAAGAGTCATCTGACTCATCTGATGAAGACACTTCTGTGAAAGTTTCTGAACCTATCCCAACCATGACCAATATTCACCCAGAAGAACAATCTGCCATAGAAGAGCTAGAAAAGCATCTATCTGGTGTGATTCATTCTTCAACCTCCACCTCTTACTCCAATTAATCTGAACATGCAATTGAAGCTATTCTTATTGTTGTAGTTGCACCCCAACCATACCTATTATTCCCTCCATCACCTCCATAGAAACTCATGTCACAACTGTCCCAATAGCCACAACATTTAATACTATTCTAAATCAAATATCAGATGGTTACCTCTGAGACCTTGCTTTCTTAAACCACCTCTAAGATATTAGAAACTCGGTCTGATACTGTTCCAGATACAATCACTCAACCATAGTCTGAACAAACCATCTCTCCAAATGTTAACCAAACCCTCATCACAAAGACTGAGAACATCTAGACTGTTGGTGTTGTGTTGCCATTGGATACATTTTAGCGATGTTGTTAACAATGACATTAAAATTCCAATTCCTGGCGTCATGTCACCCTTGAAGATAACCTCTTTAGATTGGTTTGGAGGACAACTTTTGTGATCATTACAACTATAATATCAATGCTTCTACCATTCTTCAACAACATTGTTGGCCTAATTGGAGCTATAGGATTTTAGCCTCTAACTGTGTATTTTCTAGTGGAAATGTACATTGCGCAAAAGCAAATACCAAAGTGGAGTACAAAATGGATTTGTCTACACATGCTTAGTGCTGCTTGTCTTATGATTTCATTAGCTGCTGCAGCTGGTTCTGTTGCTGGTGTTATTGCTGATCTAGGAATTTACAAACCATTCCATGCTATGTATTAATTATGTAACATTACTACTTAGTCTTCACCATCATCAAGGATTTAAGAAACCTCTAGGATGGTAGTGTTCTTGTTAAGTTTATTGCATAGGGGCATTGTATTTTTTTCCCCCTACTTTTGTGTATTCTTACTTTGTAACTTGCTATGTACTCTAATTTGGAAGAAATGACAAAAGCTTTCAAATATTCAAATATTTCTTTACGGATGGAATTATGTAAAATTATCACAAGAGGATGTTTGATCTCTCAATGAGCCAACTTAAAAATATAAAATCCTAAATTCAATTGCTATGGGAGTAAAAATAGGTTTAAGTGAGCAGGACTTTTGTATTTCAAAAGGAAACATTAACTACTATGTGATGGGAAAAATAGTTCATTTTGAATGGAAATATCTTGGTAAAGACAAGTGTTACCGGCACTTTGGGATCTTTTCCTATCCCAAAGTTTAGAGTTGATTGGAATGAAATATATTGGTACAAGTCCATATTTGCTTAGAATGGTAAAGGAAGAGTAATATCAAAACTATATATATCGACTCAAATTCTTCGATACAAAATACATCAGTCGGAAATACTTTAAGCTTATATTTGACAGTTTATTTTCTCTTGTAGTATTGTATTAGAGTGTTGTGAGATATAGGGGTGGACATGGTTCAGTTCGGGATGAAAACTGAACCGAACCAAACTGAATTGTTTGCTAAATTCAAAAAAACTGAACTGAACCGAACTGTTTGCATTTCAAACCGAACCGAACTGGTTTGAATTGAACCGAACTGTTTCGAACCAAACCAAATTGTTATTATTGGTACCATTGAAAAAAATATAAAAAACCAAACAAAGTCAAATTTTAGAACTTTGAAAACTGAACCGAACTGTTCCAAACCGAACCAAATTGTTTTAAACCAAACTGAACTAAACCGAACCGAACTGTTTCAGTTCAGTTCAATAACTGTTAGTAATGGTTCAATTTTGTTTCAGTTTTTTGGTATTTTTTGTCCACCCGTAATGAGATATAGTTAAGTATTTGTTTTGGAAAGTTTGGACTTACCGAGCTAGAGTCATGGAGTATTTGAGAGAAGTCTTTGTGTTGTTAGAAATTTCACATGGTATTATTGTCACGCTTAATTCTTGTGTCTTCAGAAAGTATACTTGTGGAAGGACACGGTTTTTTTCCATTTGAAAGTATCTTTTTTTTTTTTAATAATGTGGTTGAGAAAAAGAAACTCTATACTTTCTGTACGAAATCCAATACCCACGTTAACTTTTGTGAGCTGAGTTTCTTATTATGTGACTTAACTTTTTATTAAATAATTGGTGAATGTGGAAGATTCCTAGAAGCTAGTTATTGATTGATTATGAAATGGAAAAATGTTACTAAAAATGATAGAAGTGCTTGGGGGTAGGGGGGGCCACTAGACAAATATAAACCACTGAAAGTGTAAAATGAAAATCACGTTGATGTTAGACCATCCAAAGCACACCACTGAACCATATTTCAAATACTATATGTATTGATGACTCATTGAGCCATGTGCTCCATCAACTCAAATTTGAAAGGAAATTATATGGTATGTTACTTAAAGCCAATAAGTCTTGATAATGACCCTCTCATATCACAATTATTTGGACGACTTCTAAAAAGGAGTATGAGTCTCAGAGAAATATTAGATCATGCTTGTTGTAAATATCTAAAGTTTCATGCACGTGAAAGAATGGAAATGAGAAATAAAATGATGAGAGATAATCAATGAATATAGGGACTCATTTGTATAAAAAAAAAAATGCCCCGACTCATTTGTAAATAAGTTAAAGTTTGCGTACATAAACACCTATTAGGCTTTTTTTTGGTAGAAAAACAACTATTAGTCTACTACTAATTGTAATGTGTAACTACTTATATGTCGATTTCAAAGTTCAACGTTTGTTAACTATTTTGTTATCAATTACACCCTTAGTCTATTCATTGCATAGATAAATTGCTGCAAGCAAAAACGAACTATCAAGAATTTAATAGGCAAAGGACTAATGTTAACAAAAACACCAAAATCTATTGATTTATTTAGTTAATGTAAATGACTTATAAGAAGGCAATTGAGAAGAAACAAAAGAACTATCAACTGAAATTCGATCTAGCAGAAGGGATTAGACTCTCACAATGTAGCAAACCAAAATTTGAATCTCGACTAAAAGAGATACTCATGTCAGACACGCCTCAAATAAGATTACCTCAACTATAGAGAACTTGTATAAAAGCAACGAAAGAAAAAACTTGTGTGAAAGTCATCTAAACTAAAAAGTCTTTAGATGTCCAAATTAACCTAACTCATGCTTAGCTAGGAACTAATAATCTTGTTTAGGTGTGCCAAAATGTGATGAATGCCAAAGAGTATCGTGGTAGCTTGGAAGTGGAGAGCCTTCACCACACATACTTAATTAGGGTCAAAATGTGATGAATGCTTGTGGTTTATTGCATAATAATGATATAAAGTTTGTGAGACCGCTATCTTTGAATTTTGACTATAAACAAGTGCAAAGAAGCATTATACCTCAGTCTAAAGTATTGTTCTTTTTGTGCATGTTTTGTAATGATAAAATAATTATATAACTTGTAATGGAGGATCAAAGAAAGATTCCAAAAAGCAAGGGAAAGAAGAATTCTTAGTTTGAAACACAAGATTCCATTTCCACTACAAATCATGTCATGATTTACAACAAAAACAAGGCAAAATAATGAAATGATTTTATGGTTGGACTTTTCTTTCACCCATTTTCACAAATCGTATATTAATTTTGAGTAGGGTTTAATTGATTAGTCAATCATTACATATTGTTGCCGTTAGGATCTACTATTTTTCATACAAGATATTGAATGGAAATTGAAAAGTGAGAAAAGTTATTTGGTTACTAGTTACTAGTTCAAACCCTAATACTCCCTCCGTCCCTTTTTATAGGAGTAGTTTACAAAAATCACGTGTATTAAGAAAAGTTGTTGGAGTAATAAAGTTGTCTCAAATGTGTGTGACTATTACTAGATTACCCTTAATTAAATATATATTTAATGTTAACTTTTCATATACCAAGACAAGTTGATAGTATTAATAAGGGGTATATTTGGAAAAAGAGCAATCAATGCATCTAGGAATTTGTATATGATCTTATATTTAGGGACAAAACTTTTTTGTAAACTACTCCTATAAATAGGGACGGAGGGAGTAATAAATTTGAGTTATGGTCAAAAGTATCTGCATATGGTTTCAAACATTCACCAATCTTGTATCCAAAATAACTTTCCAACCCCCCAGCTGGAGAAGGGGAAGGGACGGATAGTTAAATTTCCACAACTTTCTTGCCTAGTACCAATAATCAATGTCAAATTTTCCACAACTTTGTCATCTATCATAATTAATTTCTATCCTAAGCTTACATCAAATGAGCAACAAGTAAACAAAATTGGCATCTTAGCATCTCAGGTAGCACAACTGATAAAAATAAGCAAACAAATAAAAAGAATTGTACATTTTTAAGAAGAATCTAATTTGTAAGCATTGACAATGTAAAATGATTGTACACATACATTTAATTGCATTTCACCATATAAATATTTGTATAGACACTTTAAAAAATATATTACATCTTAAAGTAATAAAATTTGATGGGATATCAATGTAAAAAAAAAAAAAATTAAACTATCAATAAATACAAACTAAACTCTTCTAGAAAACCCATTAGTAGGGATTCAACATTGGTGCGAAGTATGGAGCTAACTCTTCACCTTTCTGGCATTATAGGGAGATCACCATGTCCTGGTTGCATGAACCAATATATGAATATTCATGTTACTCGTACAATTGAGCAATTTAGAAGCGCTTCTTTTTTTTTATGAATTAAAGTTTAGGTGAATTGGGTCTCAGGAGATAACCACGGTAGAGCAGGGACATTTGAACTTGTACTCTTGTAAGATATGAGCCGAATCGTTACCAATTAAACCATGTTGCATTGGCTTCAAAAGCGTTTCTCACACCTTAATATTTTCCAGCTTGCATATGGACCCTCTCCTACATCATCCCGGGTAGTCACCCATCCCACTGCTTTCGCAATTTCTTCAAGTTCACTAATAACACGTACAGCGTCACGTATATATACATAACCACCTGGTCTTAGCATCCTATCCATCTCGAGCATGATGGTTGAAATATTACATTTTTGCCTGAAAATTAATTATAATAATTTGTCAAACACAGAACTGCATGTGTCTAGAGAAATAAAAAGCTTATAAGTTAGAATTATGATTAACCTCTTTTTTTCAACAGAGAAGAGACCTGCTGCATGTAGCAGATCATATGTTCTTGGGTATGTATCAAATGGCTCACACCTGTCAAGGTAAAAAAAAAAGTTCAGCGTCGTGATAAATTCGCTACATCTAGTTATTCAGGGGAAACAAAAAAAATAGAAATATTTAGCATCTATTTTCTGAAGGAAAATAAATAGATAAAGTAACTACCACCTAAAAGTAGTCAATCTCTTTCAATTACTAAAGTTTATGTTCATACACCAATATTAATCACATAAACTTGATAAACTGAAAATCAACCATGAAGATTCATAAAGTACATATGATATATATTTGCAGATTCTCTCAAAAAAATATATATATATTTGCAGATAACAGTCAGTGTTGTCAATAGCAGACCATGGCGGAGAGCCAAAATCCCTCCATACCGGGCGCCATGTGGTGCCGTCATATCGGATTGTGGCACAAAATCACAACATATCGGCCGAAAGTGACCATGGCGAAGAGCTCAAAACCCGCCACCGATATCCGCCATGGCGCCACCATGGTCGATATTTGACAACACTGATAACAGTTAGAGTATGGTATCAATCCCAGAACCTGTTCATTATTAATTTATTACAAAGCTTAAAATGATGTAAATGAGCAGTAAATATAAGTCAAGGCTCGCTTTCCATATGACTTTTAAATACAATAATCCAGAATAGTGCAGCACTTGACCGTTGCTCTTACACAAGAAACCAATAAGACCCTTCTAATTTCACATGCCAATATAGATAATTGTACTTTTTTGTTGAAAAATTACAAATCACATCAAATCCGAATAAAAATAAATTGCATAAAACATAAGCAAAATTATCTTACCAATCATGCATAACACCTATTAACCCTCGGTCATATAGAACAGGCAAGGTATTGAATCCACTAACAGGAACAACATTCATAACCCAACAGTCAATCTGGAGATCATGCATTGCTGCAGCAAACCTGCCATTGTCAAAAGGGAAGTTACCTCATAATACACAGAAAACTGCAAGGTTAGACAATCACTCATTTTTTTTGGGGTTAACGGTCCTGTTCTCAGGGAAAGGGGGCTTTCGCCATCCAGAGTTTGGCCAGGATGTAAATAAAGTTTAGCCAATGATTGTTCCAGAATCATTTTGCATCTGGTAACAGACAATGCAATCAAAAATAAAAACCAAATCGAGAAAAAGCACACTACCATACCCTCCAAATCCTGCTCTCATGTCCATTACATTTCTTAGGTTGTACTCCTTCCAACGGAAAGCTCGCACATAACTATCTATTATTTCATTCCAATATTTTGATTCAGCCCTAACAAGCTCCTGCCTGGATATAGTAGCATCCATTTTGATGCTTTGAAGCCTTTCTGGTGGTTGATGGAGGCGTGAAGGCCAGTTAGTAACATTCGCTCCGTATCCATTATCAGGTAATTGAGTTATGCAGGCCTTTAGACCAACATACCTGCAAAACGTTTCATAGTTATTAAAAATTTCATATTTGTTTAGTTGACATAATTCTAAACATAAAAGGCTTGTTAAGTTAATTGCTCAAGATGTGAATAGCATTGCATAAAATTGGAAAGGCAAATTCGAAAGAAAGAAAAGGGATGCATTAGTGATGAAATGCAGGCCTCTATAGGCAATGCACAAAAGTGTGATTGACAAGCCATACGACTATATTATGCTTCCATATAAAAGGCCAAAATCACAACAACTTTTTAACTAAAACTTTTAATAAAATAAAAATTCGGTGTTGGGACTAAAATCAATCTCTAACATCTTTGACTCTTATTAGTCATTGTGTTCTAGTGCAACCAGTCATGAACACCACAGATGAAATATAAGTAATGTAGGTGAATTTAACATTTATAAGGGGTCATACCAAACATCATCTGGATCATCATTGGACTCACATAATGGAGGATGCACAGCAATGTCACGACTAATGTAGCAGCTATTATTCATAGGTTTCCTCCATATAGCAATATAGCCTTCTTTTCGTACAAGTTCCCAACACATGCGAGCTGTCAGGTTCTCCATTTCTGTTAAGTAATAAATGCAAAAATCATGTTCAGAGCTGATATCTCACTAAGTCACTATATCAAGATTTAAGTGATTTGATACGAAACATATATGGTGAGCTACCTTTCCATTGTTCTTGAAGACTCTCTTCATGTTTGTATACAGGCTGTGCTGCCCATACAAAGTAATGACCTGCCCTCAGAATCCTGTTGGCCTCGAGAAGCAAAATTCCATCTTCATCAAAGCCATATAAAAACAGGATATCAGTTCAAAGAACTAAAATCTTCAAACATAATTATGATTTATCCATGTTTTCTTAAACTCTTCATGTTAAGATACAGAAAAATCTAATGTTGTCATCTCATATAAACAACAAACTGATTAATCTGTATACTAGGCCATCAAGAATGGATCCACAAAATAAAAATCTATAGAAAAACTATGGACAAAGTCAATTGAAATGAGTGATAAAAAGTTTAAACAGAGAGAGGAAGTACCATCGCGAGTCCAGTTAATTCTGCATCTTGAACAATGGATGAGGTCAAATGCCTGGCTTGGGAACAACAAACGATGTGTAGCAAATACTGCGACTAGGGCAGGCACACCACGCTCAAGGGCAAACTGAATCTGGTTTTCGTGAACATCTTTTGGTGCTATTGAGAGAGTGGTCACATTACGTTGCATCAAAAATGCACCAAAACTCGCCACTCCACAGCCGATGTCTAAAGCAACTCTTGTGTTGTAACCAAATGCAATGTCAGGAACCATCTACACATTCAAATTCAGAAAACACCTCAGAATTTGGATAAACTCTAACTCAATATAAAAATCTAACACAATGGACGGGGATTGCTCTCTCCCTCTCAAGTCAAGGACACATCCAGAGTGTAGACAAATTTGATGCTAGATCGTAACAAAAACGAATAAGAGACTAACCTCGGAAATCTGATCCAGGTATTTATCTGCGCCATGTATAAACTGTGTTCCACCTCCTGGAAAAACAAATTTATCCTTCTTTATTGATATCCAATTTTGGCCACCTTTGTCCTCAACCAGACGTGTATGGGGTACATTACTGAACCAAATCTGTCATTGTACATAAGTTAGCGAACCCTTTCTTCCCAGTCCGAAGTCTGAACCACTTGAAAAGTGCTACATTCAGCAATTTCAATGTGAAAATGCTTACACTAAACTAAATTATATAAGTTTGTCAAAATCAAAATGCAGCAAGTTCACTATGCCATCAGATTTTGCACCTATCACACTTCTTACCTTTTCTATTCCCTCTCCTCCTTTTCACAGCATATCACCTATCACATTTCTTACCTTTTCTATTCCCTTTCTTCCTAACACTTCAGAAACCCTTTTACCCATAGACCATACAAATTACAAATTAAACTCCTAGGATGCGTTTGGCCGGTGGCACTAATAAGTTTTTCCTTTTTTTTTTTACCTCAGCACAACCTATAAACACCATACACTAAAATTTCAAGTACAGTTTCCACTTTATAATATACACAACACAATTCACAAACATGCTTTTTTAGTGAATAAGAACTTTCGTAAAAAATGTAGAGCTATAAATTCAAGTAGATGTGCAAATGAACTACTTTTTATCACTATGCATTCTTCACACATTTGTAATACAACTCACTAAAAATAGCTAGCTACTCTAGCATTGGTCCCCAACTAAACACAACAAGTACCACATCCAAAACAAATAAGATTGAATCACAGCGCAGTAAATTTAATCCCTAAACTAACAAATTTCAAAATGATATCTAAACTTGGAAAGCTTAGCTTCTACAAAATCACGACTCTTGACAAAAAACAAACATGCATAATTGACCGATCCAAAAGAACCAATTCGATAGAAGATTCTCAAATTAAGAAACTTCAAAATATTAATATCTTATAGAACAGAACTAAATTGTCGACGCTCAACAATTTCAGAGACTAAATTGACGATTCACTCAAAACAAAAAACAAATTCATAAACCCGAAAAGTAGTAGTACCTCACCTCATCTCTACTCTTTGGCCAAAGAATTGGCTTCCTATAACCTTTAGGCCTAGGAACAACACAATTCAAACCCTTCTCTTGTTTCGGACAATGGCGTTCATATTTCTCCCCTCTTTCACTGCCATTAAACTTCACAATCTCTTCAAAATTATCCAAACAAGGTATATAATCCACCATTCTCACATCCTTACAAACCTTATACTTCTTCACTTTCTTCACCTCCTCCACCACCAAAACTGAATCACTATTGTTGTTGTTAATGTTCCAGTCCCAATTTAACAATGACTCGTCGTCGTCGTTGTTGTTGTTGCTGACTGTGAAATTGTCCGTCATGACGCCATTTTCGTCTATTAGGCCAATTCTTTCTTGTGGGGGTAACGGTGGTATACGGAAGGGTTTTGGAGTTGGTTGAAGAGGAGGTGGAGGTGGTGGTTGTACTGGAGAAGGAGAAGGAGAAGGAGAGAAGAAGGTGAGGGAAGAGATGGTGATGGTTGAAGAGGAATAGCGAGTGAAGAGAAAGATGAGAAGGGTTAGAGAGAAGATTGTGAGAGTGATGATTTTGACAGAAGAAGGTGTTTTCAGAATATCCAAAGACTTCACCATCGATAACATGGTGAGAGAGAGAGATATATGAAAATGGATCTTGATGTTTTTTTTTTGTTGGTTTGGTTGGTTTAATGTTGTCGTACAAGTGACAACATTAAATTACCAGAAAAGGTAAATCATACGAGAATGATGAAGTATGGGGCGTGCGGTGCGGTGTAAGCACGTGAAAGTGACAAATAGGAATATGTATGTATCTGTGAAACTGAAACCTAGTTTTTACTTCTTGGTAATTTCTGAATTCCTGTTCCTAATGACAAGATAAAACAAAAAACAAAAGGTAAATTGTTGTTGTTGTTGGTTGTTTTTTACTTTCGATGTGCGTTTGTCTTGTACGGTAACAAGAAAAAGTTAGAGTGGGGAAGATAGGATTTATTGAAATTTTAGAAGTTAATTAGGTTTATCACAAAAATCGGTGAAGATTTGATTCCAAAGTAGTTATAGCATGTGAAAGAGGAGGGTAACACGATCGGATTCAAGGGTTGTTACCGTAATAAAGTCATAATTTATTATGAAATAAGCGAGAAAATCAAGGGTTGTTATCCTAACAAACTCATGATTTGTTATGATGTAACTACATCTTTATTTTATTTGTTAATCAACGATTTATATTACTTACTTTAAAGGAGTTAGATACAAGATGATCATGGACCGATGAGATTGATCGAACTTATTACCATTTGAATAATATTTTGTCGCATAGGTGAAGCAAGACGAAATTTTACGAGAGGGCAAATGTAAAGAATCAAATTATATTTCAAATTTATACTTTTTATAAGAGATTTTTTAAATGGACAAAACTTAGATACAATTTTTTAAGTGTTTTTCGTATGGTTTTTAACTAAAAATATAATTTTTTTTATATAACAAACTTTAAGAAAATTATGGATTTAAGGAAATCATGGTGAATTTTTTTTTCATTAGGGTCCGTTTGGTTCGAGAGTTTTGAAGGGGAGGGGAGGGGAGGGAATATTTTTAATTTGATGTGTTTGGTTCAATTTTTAGAAAGGAAAGGGAGGGGAGGAGATCTCTTTAAAATTTTATTACATTGCCAAAATTATCCTTAGATTAATTTAAAATCTCAATATTATCCTTGTAACAACTTTTATTATTATTAGGTTATACTATCTTGTAACAACTTTAATTATTAGATTATATTATCCTTGTAACAACTTTTATTATTATTAGGTTATATTATCGTTGTAACAACTTTTATTTTTATGTTATCTATCACTCTTATTTGTTATATGTAAAAACAAACATCATCATATATTTAGTTAAGTTTAAGGGTAAAACAATAAATTAATTTTAAAATCCCTCCCCTCCCCATTTGAATCAAACACATTTTTAATTAAAATCCCTCTCGTCCCGTCCCCTCTTGTCCCCTCCGTTGAACCAAACGGACCCTTAATTAACCCTTCAACCTTAAACTCTTGACAAGTGTATTTTTTCATTTTTTTTTTGTAAAAAGAACAATTCTTTTTTTAAAAACAAACTTTTGTTTTTGAAGAAACTGAACTAACCCACCCAAATTGACACCAGGGAAGTGAACCTGAACATGATACCCAAATTGACTTACTCTAAAGTCTCAAGTCAACATCATTAGACCAACCGAAGTGGGTTACAAACTATTTTTTAAAAACAACTTTTTAAAAAAATAATAACTCTTGTACATTTTCCTTGATTCTAAATGGTGATAAATTATCATTTGTCCTTTTTTATTGCTCTATTTGTCCAATTGAATTTAACTCAGAAAATTGAATATATCAAACCCATTTCACATATCACTCATACTTTTTCAGTTTAATTTCATATTAAACTTCCTCATTTTATCAAACCAATACTTCCAAAAAATATTTTAAGCAATAAGTTTGACAAAAAAAAAATTAAGAACCTGTCTGGTATGAAAAAAACATTCTCTCTTTATTTTATGTTTTCACCTCTAATTACAAATTATCACCTTACTTTCACTTTGTTTCTTGTTTTGAAAGATCCAAATAGAATCAATGAATAAAAAATTCACTGTTTTCTCTGTAGAAATCTTTAAAAACTGCAAACAGATAAAAACAATATGATAAGTTTATAATTAAAATTAACAGCAGAAAATAAAAACACAATTTGTCTCCAACCAAACATACCGTAACTAATTCTTAATCTATGTCATTGTCAAAAGAACCTAGGAGTACCATATTTATCACATTAACATAACCATCATTCCACATATACATTCCAACGAATTATGAACATTTCACCATGAAGTTCGGGACAGCAAACAAAATTTTCATAATACACAGGAATACATAGCATAGGTAACTTTATCCCTTGTTGTATACCTTCATGAGCTTTCATTCTTATCACCTACAGTATAACGATTTTGAATTTCACTCAATCCTGATGAGTGAAGTTGCTTTCTCTTCTTTATTAGACGTGATGCAGTTCTCCTATCATCTTGTGCTTCTTCATAATCAGGCTACATATCCACAAAACAGTAAACTGTGTTAAGTATAAAATTGATCATCATGTGAGGTTAAGCTTATGCTTCAGCAGAAAACATACACCATTATAAAGTTTTGATGTGGTATTTTTTGTTTAAATTTTATCATTCACTTAAACTATTTTATTCACAATATTATGATAATATTATTATACTCAATCAAATAACTGAATTTTTTAAATAATTGTATAAAAGTTTGACTTATGTTTATCAGATAAAAGCGGACAGAGTGACACGTTAATGTCCGTGTCCGTCTGCACAGTTGTATTCATGTCAGTCGCAGAAAACTTGAGTGACATTAAAACCCACTGCCAAGCTTCATGAAGACTGACCTTGAGAGCTAAAGCTCTGTCAAAGCTTTCAATAGCATTATCTGGCTCGCCATAATTCAGCTGTGCTCTGCCAAGTGTGACCCAAGCCTGCAAGGATTAATATTGAAATAAATGCTTGTACTGCAAGGATTAAAATGAATTATAACTGCTCTAGTACTATTTGGTATGAACAGTGGTAAATGCTTAAACTATCAGATGTTTTGCTAGTTTAGACTACTCCCTACAAATAAATTAAGTTTGCAAAGCACTCCCTTCGGGTCACGATAATTGGCACACTTGTTTATTTCACGAGGATTAAGAAAAGAGTATAATAAAAGAAAGAGAATGGTAATTTTACCAAGTTAACTTTTTCATGTATTGGTGTACTCGCTATGACTGTAAATGAAAAGTGGAAAATATTGACTTAGGAGTGAGTGATGTACATGAGTAAATGGTACAATTTGAAAAAAGTATTACATGGAAAATTGAAAGTGACATTTATTTTGAGACAATTATTTTGCAAATTTGACAATTATTATAGGACGGAGAGAGTATTTAATATCAAAATATAGTGAATTTATACCAAATGCATATCAAAATATAGAGATCATGATGCGGAAACCCAATTATATACACGACATCACAAACACATATGGTCAATATTTCTCTATGAAGTTTAAGAACTTGTGAATTATCATCAAATGACACTCATCCATAACTAAGCTATAATTTTATAATTAAAACTACTTGAAAAAATGGAGTACAGAGATTATATACATAAGTATCATCAACATGGACAACGCAGGTAATGTCAAAAATCATGCTAATAAATTTTACAAAGGGTATGCAAATAACAGAATGTCATACCTCAGCCCACGATGGTTTCAATTCAGTAGCTCCTGCCATGCAGAGACCATCAATTGTCATATACCAAGTAAAAAACTACTTAGAATCTAAACTCTGTAACAAACATCAAAAGCCAAACAAATAAAGTCTGATATTGGCACAAAACAGACACACTCCATTGCCATAGTTAAGTTCATCACAACTGAATATATAGTTCATAATTCATATAGGAAAGAATAGCTTCTTAAATTTGTTACTAAAAACACAGCCTACTTTTGTAAATTCAAATTACACTTCAAGAAACAGTTCATTTGTTATCCTTGGTTTATTAATTTCAATTTTTAGCATTTCATTTAGTCTATTTTAAAATTTAAATACAGAAGTTAAGAAGAATATAATAGCAGCGCGGACGCACGACTTGCAGCCTTTAAAGCATTCCAAGCATCTCCAATTTCCAGTAAAACTTGGGCCTTCTGTTCATGCAAAGCTGGAACATCAGGTGCCAGAGTAAGAGCAGCTTCCCATTTACCCAGTGCTTCCCTATACTTCCCCTCCTGCAACAAAGATGGTGGTATAACTGAAGCATAGACACCGACACATCATCTGACATGACATGTGAAACACACTATTCTAAAACTTGTAGGACATGAACATGACATATATAATTGAAAACTTTGGGAAAAACATTCATAATATTAATGATATATGTCAAATTGAAATGAAGAAGTTGGGGAGTATGAAAATGAAAAATGACAAAAGCACCTGCCCTGCTTTTTCTTTTTAGAATTAAAGTGCTCTTAAAAGATTAAAACAGGCCCATTTTCTAATCTATTTTCTTTCTGTTAAATGTTGTGGCATGCCATGTCAGAGCTAATAATACAAATTTATATCAGAAACATACGGAAGTGTGTGCTGGACAAGAATCATCAGTGCATGTTATGACTATCTGATACACATCAGGCATGCACATATGACACCAAAATAGTGTTTGTGCTTTATATGGCATTAGACAGACAGGATGCCATACCGATTTCATGGTGGTGGTTCAAAATCCACAAAGGAGGAAAATCAACATCACTCAAACAAACTATAGACAAGACAAAGGACATGTTGTGTACTAGTCTTATTAATTAATGTGACTGATCATTCAAACAACTATAAGATTTAAAAAAAAAAAAAAATCAACTGCGAACTTAGCTCAGAGAGTGATACAATGCTGAGAGGTGTTAAATGGGCCAGACAAGTGAATCAGGAAGACTCAACGGAAAATGAGCCCAAAAGGATTAAAGAGGTCTCAACAACAAATGGGCCCAGTGAAATTGCAGAGCCCAGTACCGAAATGCATGCAACAGCATGTGAGAGGAAGCAGCCAAAATGGATGGAAGATTACAAAAGCTTCTGGAACAAGGTTATCTGATTGTAGTGATATGGTTATGCCGTAAGAATATTCTCCTGAATATTAGGAACTAGAATGAAGGCCTGTACTTTCTGTTAAGCTTGTAAAAGATCTTTAAGTACTACTAATAATACAAACTATCAATGAAAATGGCAAGCAAACTTTTGTTACTAAAGGTTTTCCTTAAGTAACAAAATTTCAACTTTCAACTACGAACATAGCTCAGAGAACTGCACAGAATTTGTCAGATCCAAACAAACAGAAGTTAATCTAAAACCAAATGTTGGGGTTTGAAATATTTAAACATTAAGAAAGAACTCACAAATTATATCTATTAAAATAAAATGAAAGTAACAGCAGTACTAGCAACTAGCAAGCCTTTAACACCAACATTCCACTTGTCTAAATGAACTCAAGCATTAAACAACTCAAGACCCTTGTCATGAATTTGTTCAAGCAATTCTTTCTTTTAAGAAATGAAATTAATATGTTATCCAAAGTACAGAAAACACACGTAATCAATATATTGGTTTGAATTTGTTAACAATGATCTTTGATTATTAGTTACGAATGTGTCTTCAATTTTGTCTATTCTTCTATTTCTTATCTTTTATATGTGCAATGTACTATGGTATAAATTTATTGTATTGTATCCCTAAACTTCAGTGTAGCGGTATGCATCAGGGTTCTTAAAAAAGGTTTGCGACCGCGAACTTGGCTGTGAAACAACAGTTTATGTCGCCGAAAGCACAACACAACTGTGTGATGTCAAGGATCACCATGTGACTGCAATTGTTATTGCAACCCCTATTTAAAAATCCTGTATGCCACTACTTGCTATATTGCTATAGCGTTTTAAGGGTCGGCTGCTATTTGACTACATAGAATTTGAAGAGTGTGGCTTGAATTTAAAACCAAGGGTCTGTTTAGATTGACTTATTTGAGCTTATCGATTGGCATAAGCAATTGTAACACGGTTCAGGAGAACTTATGACATGTACATAAGCTTGTTTTTGTCAGCTTATTTTCATAAGTTCTTGAAGATAGCTTATGAAAACAGCCTATAGGTTATATGGAAAAAACTTAACTTTATTTTATCTTTTGTTATAGAAATAGCTTTTATCAACTACAAAAAAATAGCTTAGACATAAGCACTTATGCTATAAGCTGTTTATCCAAACAGGAAAGCAAGTTTTGCTTTTTCTTTTGATGGCAAATGTTCGTAATTAGTTGTTCCTTTAACCCTTAACTCAAACCAATTGAGAGGCTGATGATAACTCTAACTCATAATAACCGCAAAGAAGAAAAGTTTATGTATAAATTATAAAGTAGGTGACCCTTGGTTACTAAATTTCAGAATTATATCCAACAAAAAGAAAAACAAAAAAAAAGAAGAGAAGCATGTGTGATAATAGCATACCATAGCAAGGTTGTCTCCTTGAGTTTGAAACTGCATAGCTAATTGGTCGGAATCGGTAGAACGAACGGTTGTTCCATCAGTAGTAGTATCGTTGTCGTGCTCAAAGGGAAGTTGGGTGAAGTGTGATAAAGAAGGTAAACAAGGTTTCTTCTTCTTCTTCGTGTTCTTCCATGTTACTTTCATTTCCACCGCCTCTTCTCTCTCTTTCTTCAACCACCGCAACCTCCCTCCCTCTTCACTGTTCCACAAGACCGCAATACAATTTCAATCTAAGGTTGTACAACCATTTTTTGATAAACAACTTTCTCTCTCCTGGTTTTATTTTCTCTAGGTTGTACAACCATTTTTTTGTGTTAATACCTTAATTTTTTTATAAATATATGGTTGTTCCAAAAGTTGTTATACAAATCATTGTTCAAATAACAAAACTATTTAATTAAACTAACATTTGTTTTAAATGTATTTTTATATGATGTATCAAGTTTGATTTTGTAAAAACAAATTGGCTTTTACTTTTCTCACCATATATACTTCTCACGCGTCCTATAAGATTTTTCAGAGTTTTTTTGTTGTGATTTACAGCAAATGAACCAAGCACACTTATTTACAGAAGTTTTTGTGCATCGTGGACCATAGAAACTGTTGGTGCAATGTGGACCACACAAAAAACCTGTGTTGAATTAGTTCGGATTATATAATCCGAACCTGACTTACACCATATATATCTTGGTATGTTTGACAACATATGATGAAGAGCTACATTTTCTATATATCTATCTTTAGCGTAAAGTTCAACGGAGAAATATTTGACAGCATGATGAAAATCTTCAGAATCTATCTAGCTATATTTGACAGCATGATGAAGATCTTCAGAATTTATTTATCTATCTATCTATGTTTGACAGTATGATGAAGATCCTCAGAATCTATCTAGATATATTTATTTTAACAACATACTTCAACAACGTAAACACATGTAATAAAATAAAAGATAACATATCACGTATCAACTAAACTAATGTCTTCGTCTGATCCAACCAGCAGAGCTCTGATCTCTTCAACATATCTGACCAACGAAGCGTCCAACTCGATCGGTCCTTTAGTATTGTACTAACCAAAGATCGAGAACATGGTTCTCACGTCGTCGTCGTTCATGAGCTTCATCCGGCTGAACTGCACAGTTTCGGCTGAGTCGATCGATGGACGTCGATACTCAACACCGTCCACCCTCCTTGTATCTCTGTGGTTGAGTTGACGGTTGATTTGATCTAGCTGATCCTTCAACCTAGAGAGTGTGACATCAGCGCGAATCCTGAACAGATGGGGCGGTTTTCCCCATTGTACTAAACTGCAGCTAGCTTGGTGTTTGGATCAATGACATATATTTCCATGGTTTTTTTTTGTGTGGTTTACTGGTTATGAAAACTAGGACACCTATTTATAGAATTTTCTGGACGTCGTGGACCACAGAAGCTGTCGGTGTAATGTGGACCACTCAAAAAAATCTTGTACATAATATTTTCGGATTATATAATCTAAAACATCCATCACCCTACAAAGTACGCAGTTTCTCTCATCTTTCACCCAGTATTGAAGTATTTCGGATTAAATAACCCGGAAAGCTTTGATACATTCCGGATTATATAATCCGAACCAAGTCAAAGTTTTGGACGGTGTTCAGTAACTCATGAAACACGTTTTTCAAAGGTTTTTACCAGCTTTAATGGCTAGTAAAACCCTTTGAACATGTTTTTTGACTCATAATTAAGAGTCGTTACACTCTATGCACCCATTCTTCACAAATTCCCCCTATAAATACCCTTCAAACCTTCACCATTTCTCATACTCTCCTGCTCTTCCTTCTACAACAATGTGTTTCCATCGTTGACCTTGCATAAAAAAAGGCTACTTTAGAAATGCAGGGATTGTATGAACGGTCAATGAGGATGGGGACACGCTGCAAAGAAGCGCGGTTTGTCTGAGTGTTAGGTTGACCAACAAAGTCTCTTTCGCACTAGAGAGGAAACAAACCTTACCTCGGCCACCCCCCCCCCCCCCCCCCCCACATTAGCTTGCACCACTGGTTTAGCTTTAGGTTTTTAACAGTTTAACATTAGGTTTGAATATTTTATGTAATAAGTTTTAAGCTTAAACTTTATTTTATTGTAAATGTATTGATATATTAATAATCCATGTATATATGATCAATTCCAATAAAAGATTAGATATTGAATCACAATGTCTTTCATTAATATTCTATTAGTTAGGTAATTGAATTTCTGTATTTTCAATGATGATGAGTTTCATTAATTTATTTGCTTTGCTTGTGAATTATCCGTGAACTCAATTCATACACATGTTTAAAATTCTAATTTTAGAGTTTATGCGAACTAAAATCATGTAAGCTTGCATAATATAAGTTTTTGTACTTCTCAAAGCTCAAATTTTACATAACATACGATAATGGGTTTAACGTAGGCACGTGTGAAACAAGTTTACTAATGCATTGTTTTACAAACCTTGTATATTATCTTAATTGGGTTCAAATTTGTTATATTTATCTACTCTCTATATAGTCAATTTACGAGAGTAATCGACACATGTGGAAGATTAGATAAACTCATTAGTGGGAGTCACTTATTAAAATGAGTCTCACTAATCTATCATTTATGTTTCTCTTTTATAAATGGACAGTAAATGGAGGATTTATAAATTGAGCACAGAGACTCATCCAAATTCATTTAACTTACGTAAATTGAGTTCACTAACCTCCGTAAATCGAGTTCTTGTGGCATGCAAATTGAGTTCTTGTAGCGTATGTAAATTGAGTTCGAGTAAAGCTGGGTTTAAGTAACTTACTTAAACTTAGTTCACGTAAGTTTCATACACTGAGGTTGTTGAAAACTTGCATAAATTGGGTTACGTAATCTAAACGAGGTGCTCGAATTGGGTTACAAAATTACAACAACTTTTCCAAAATCACCTGAATACAGTTCTGTGATCAAATAAGCACACGGGATGAGTTTCAAGATATCATAAAGAAGTTTATTTAGGCACTAGATTAACGGCAGAACAGAATGAACTAGGATCAAACAGCTTTGTATTCTTTTCTGTCAAAAGCTTCTGAACAAACACAGAAATCGGCCATGGAAGCACCAATTTTTATATTGATAATTTTTCAGTTATTTTACACAACTGCAAAGACAACAAATTTCATAGTTTAGCTGTGAGAAGCTTTATTTATAACAATTTTAGCTCCAGAATATAATATGACCCAAGATCTCCGAAATTTGCCCGTGATTATAGAAAAGTTAGCCAATAGTAACCCTAAAAACAATGTAAAGATGAAAACTTTATAAGTAAATTGACTCTCACTTGGTAAACCGGTAGTACACAATAGTACAAATGAAACAATCATTTCGAATGTTACATGCAAATTAAGTTTGCTAAACTTCTCTCACAATAATATGTTAGCTAACCAAGTAAAACCATGTCATAATATTATTGGCTCGATGCATATAAATCATAACAAAAGAAACTCAAGTTTGAAGGCTCAGAATTCTCAAAAAACCTGCCCTAGTTAGAGCAGGTAATTTTTCTTTTTATTTGTCAATTGTCATATATGTTTTTGTACAATGGTATAAGTAAATTACATAAAAATCAAAGGGTGGGGGAATATGACCTATGTTATGTACAATGACAGGAAACTAAAAATCAATGAGCTCAAAATTTTCAGAAAAATGGGGGAAAACTATGTATTACCTTAATTACCTATTTTAAAACTGCCTTTAGTCTCTTCCACTTGCCTAAGCTTGCAGGCTTCTGGACTGGGATTGCAAAGCAAACTTTGCTATTATAGAAACAGGTTCAATGAGTTCATCTGAAGTATCCAACTGAAGATCCATGGTATCATTGTCACAAAATGTTGATGCCTCAAATGATTGGTCAACTGTGTCTTCCGCTTCTTCATACACATCAAGACTGATGTAGTCGGTTAGTTCATCTTCATGTTCCTCACTCTGTTGAGGATGTCTTGGAGCGACCATCATCCCAGGTTCAGAAATTTCAACGGGAATAGAACCAAAGTAACGCCCTCTACCGTTGTTCTGATCTCCCGATCTTTTTCTTTTCTTTCCCTTGCTTTGTTTTTTGGGGTGGTGAAGCTTGCATTTGCTTCCTTGAGTACAGGTTCCCATTGCTTCAAAACTTGGGCAGACGTAGCTGTGCTTCTTCCGACACTGATAACAAACAAATTTACGAAGGTTAGTGTAGGATCACAATAGGAGAAGGAGGCGGAGGCATGTAGATAAGCAGCAGGAGGATAGTAGCTGAACAACGCAAAACTTCTCCGAAGAATGAGCCGTTAGCCGGAAAAATACACACAAAGTATTAGAGAACACTGCCAACATAGCAATCAGACAACCAGAGAAGAACAACCAGAGAAGAGTTACCGGCCCAAACAGATAATTCATTGGTAATTAAACAAACACAATTTGTTAAAAGTCCAGATTGACCTTTATAGTGCCAAGCACACCCTGTTCTTGAAATACCAAATCCAAAATTGATTCATTGTGCTAAAAAAGGATCAAGTCCAAAATTCAAATTATCCAGTAACTCAACAAGAAATAATTATAATTGACTAATACCTCATTCCCATCAGCACAATATCCCTTAAGAAACCCTTCACAAATAGATGCCTTAGGGTTCACATTGACATGTCTATATGGACAGTTTTCGTTTGAGCATAAGCCTGCCAAAAAAATTGTCAGAATCATATTTTCAAATTATGTATTTGATGAAAAACAACATTCTATGATGCACCTTGCAAAAAGTATGAACAATCAGGCATTCTCTCCGGAATAACCTGCACAAAAATCAATTAAACTCTATTTATTTTGCAGATGAGCAAATGTAGCGACCACATTCAATTTGTTGGACCCCATATATATACAAAACCTTATGAGTCAATTTGCAGTTTGGAGATGAACATAAACCATTCAGGAACTTAGTACAGACAGCAATTTTTGAGGGATCATGAATGTAAGGACACTTCCCTCCATCCTTGTTACATTTCCCAAATCTTGTGAAAAACTGACAGTACTTCTGCTTACGAGCCAACCGCTGTCTGGCAGTGTGCAAGCTCCATCTAACCTTTTCATTTGCCAATTTCCGAGTTCGTTTCTTTGGGTCTCTGATAAGTTGGTTTCCGTTGCCAATTCGAACATATCTGCAAATATATTGACAATAACTCGAATAATAATCTGTGTAAGGATCAATTGAGCTGCAAGACGTGTATATATATATATATATAATCTCTTCTTATTCACCTACTTTCTGCATAGGTACTTGTTATAGAAGACTAACGACGAAATTTGACCCAGTCATAAAAGATATTAAACTCAATGAAAAAGAACAATGTACTTACTCATCATTTCCTATCACTAATCTCCTTGGAATATAACCTCTTTTGGAAACCAAACTTGTACCGATTGAGGCAGAGGACAGGGATTCATCATCTATAAAGAAAATTAAGCGAAACTTTGTAAGAACAATAACTTGCTTCGAAAAATAAGTCAAAACAAGTCAAACTTGCTTGGAAAAAGAGAGAAAAATAAGTCAAAAAAAAGAAAAAAGGCAGGCAGAAATTAAATTAATGACATAAAGGCAATACTAATATCCCCAGCATTGCAGCAAAAGGAAGGAACTTAATTAGTTTAATTGAACGTTACAGTATTAAAACCTCCCCTTGAAAAAACATAGAATCAAACAATATCATGGGAACAAATTTTTGTGGAGTATCGTATACAAAATCAGCTGTAAGAAAAATTGTGAAGTTTCCAACTTCCATGAATGATAGATCTACATTTTATTCCTGCACCTTAACCATCATCATACTCATTTACACACAGACTCAATTCAAAAAATTTATTGATCACTCAACTAACAAACCCTTTACAGAGGAGTCAATAGCAGCCGTGTTTTTAGAGTTTGATCAGAGCCATTGTGCATAAAATGCTAAGAAATGTAAAAATCCAATTCACCTGAAATCCTCTGAAGTGTCCGCCTGGAAGGATCCATTCTGTATCGAACTGAACCAACCCGAAATATACGTTCTCCTACACAATTAACCGCTACTTCTAAAGTCAGAGTAACACAATGGTAGCTAATAGCATAAAGATGTCTTTTTTTATGTAAGCAAGCATAAAGATGTTTTAATAATAATAGCAAAAAAGAAAAGGTAGGCTTCTGCGTATTGATATGACAAAAGCTCTGGAAAGAATTCTTCCTACTCTTTGTTTGAGGACCAACACAAGCTGGATCTTTCTTCTCTCTCTTCTTCTTCTCAACTGCAGCAACAGCAAGTGTGGCTTCCTAAAATGATAATGAGAAATTAAAAGAATAACTGTTAATAACTTACAAAAGGAAACTTCGTGGAAAAGCATCATAGTATCAAAAACCAGACTAACCTCATTAGCTTTCTTTGAGTGCTTCTCGATAGATTTTGACCACTTTAAACTAGACCCGCCAATGCCTAAAACTTTGGATTTCCAAAGAGAAAACCCACGGGTCGACCTGGTGTATACAGTATCCCTCTTTCTCAACAGAAGCAATTTCTTGCTGAAAGACAAACATCAATTAACAATTGCAATTGAATATCATTGAAGAACACAACCAAATTAAAGAGCGGAAAACATGGAGGAAGCAGTAACATATGCATAAGTACCCGACTGCAGATAAGGAACAACTATTGAAGCTTGAAGCAGAATTATGAATGAAGCTTCTTAAATATGTTGTTCTTTTCCATGGAGACAAGAGTGGTAAAACCTTCTGATAATGCCTAGAGTCCCTGTCATTTCCAGAAGAATTTTTGCTACCAAGTGTCCACACTAACGAGGCTCTTGAAGATTTGCTCGAAATCCCAGCTACTGCAAATGCAATCCACAGTTAAGTCTTTCTTCATTCACAGATAATATGAAAAGAAGTTTAAATGAAACAGCACCGGTGTTCCAGAATCCTCAGCTAATGTGAGCTACAATTCAATGGTTAATAATAACACACAAGTCGCAACATTAACAAAATCACTCCAACACCCGTGCAAAATATACAAAGTCTCCAGGGTTATCAATCATCAATTGTGCATTTCAGATGGAAAAAGACACAGATCTCATTTAGGAGAGTGATTTAATTCTGCACTGCGATTCACGTCCATTCCAACTGCTATTGTGTCGGAAGGTTGTAAGGTAAAGCCACATTGCCCACACCCCCCCTCTTGACTTAAGGTTTAGTCATTTCCCTTACATATATATGGCATCAAAGAATTTTGAAAACTCAACATTCCCAACCAATCATTGATATTTGTAGTAAACTTTTGTCTCATTCACCTTTACAAGCTCAAGCCCATCCACTGTCAACATTGATTTGGGTCATTCCCGGAATTAACAACATCCCATGGTCTAGTTTAGTTTCTTCAACAACAAAAAAAACAGCATCCCACTGGTTACCAGCATCTCCTGCTACCAGTGTTGTCAATGATGGACTACGTGGCCAGCCATAAATCTGCCATATAAACATGGCGTAGTGGGCCATGGCGGATATAATAGGTATTGCGGCTTATGGAGGCTGACACAATCTTCCATGCTATAACACCACCATGGTGGAAATTTGACAACAATGCCACCTACTACACCGTACAGTGTCTTCCTAGACTACTGTTCATCTTCTGTTCACATACTTTCTCAAACTAGAAGGTCTCATTCTGTGTTTTCTTCACTCTGTTCTTCTACTCAAGGCCCTGCTGTTCTTTATTTAGACAATAATTATGGATGTTTAAAACTGGGATAATTTCCTATTATAGAGCATACATAAACATCATAAATTATGGGGTTCAATATACTTTTAGTCCCATAAGATACTCTTCTATGTTCAGTCCGTCACTTTGTGATGTTGGTGAAAATTTTCAATGATGTTTGTTTATCCCCTAAGTTCACTACATGGACTAAAAATAGATGAATTTTTTTGCAAGAACTAAACTAGATAGGCGACGAAAAAGTGCATTTAACCCTAAATTATATATCTCGGGTAATTTTGGTATCAAGGTCATCCTACTCGACAAGGTACAAAGTTTTTGGGGCCAGTCACTCTACTCCGCAATCCAGGATGGATAACTAAAGGAGTCACTCACGTCACAGAAATAAACAAACAAAGAAAATATAAAAAAGGAAGCATTTAAGAAAAACATAATAATTTGCAAAGCTTGTATTTTTTATTTTCTAACGGAAAAATATTATATTAAAAACCAATGAGAGAAGAACAAAAAGATATACAACAACAACCAAGCCTTTCCTCTCAAAAAAAAAAAACAACAACCAAGCCTTATCCCACTAATTGGGGTCGGCTACAAGAATCAAACAACACCAGTGTTCTATCAAAAACCATGTCTTTCTCCAACTTATTAATCTCTAGATCCTTCTTAATAGTTTATCTTATAAGTTTTCTAGGTCTTCCCCTACCTCTAGTGATTTGACTCCCCTCCATCTGATCTCCTCTCCTTCCTACCGAATCCACAGGTCTTCTCTCTACATGCCCAAACCACCTTAATCTAGTTTCTACCATCTTTTCTACTATAGGTGCTACCCAAAATCTCTCTAATGTTGTCATTTCTAATTCTATCATGTCTAGTCTTACCATTAAACAAAATATCTCAACAATACTGATATTTAATGTATTTGAAAGAACATTAAATATCTAAGTATGCATATAATATGAAAAAAGATATGAACATCATACATAAACAATACAAGCATGTCTAGCAAGTAGCATAGACGGCAATGAAAACAGCAGTTTACTCTTGACAAATAAACCACATTATTCAACAAAATATATATACTGGAGCATCAGTTACGGAGAAGCATGCTAACTTTAAGTAACATACTTTTCCAATCCTGATGAAACTCAGCATTGCATCCATGTGAATATTGCTTGAAGAGATAAATTAAACAACATAATAAGTTCTTTATCCACACCTTTATGTGACCGCCTCTTGGAAAACCTCCTATTGCGAAGTACTTTACTATCCCCTTGGCCGTCAGAATTCACAACGTTATTGGGAGTTTCAACTGTCTGGTTGACATGGTTTTCAAATGTAGTCCTAACCAATTGATTTTTTCTCTTCTTGTAATAGGTATCAGGGATGGCCGTTTGGCCTTTGTCATCAGTAGAGACAATAATATCACAAGAAGTCGAAGTTGCAACCAATTGATTTGTTTTAGGCTTTATATAAACTATTCTTTTTGAGTTCAAAGAAGAATTATATCCAACATTTGCTTCATCTTGACACTCCCCATTGCTAGATGGAGCAGTTTGATTTTCAGGAGTTTCATATTGTTTTAGTACATCTTCAGAGCAGGCTGGTGCATCATTTGTTTCAATAAACTTCCCAAGATCAGATGCATTTTCACAGAAGCCACTGGAAGGAGGCTCTAGCAACGGGGAAGATATATTTTCCTCTGATTCGGTGTCAATATGTAGAGATGTCCTCTGCAGAGGAGTATTTGACACATATGTTTTGGAATGGATTGGCTGATCTATCAAAACAGCTCTGCTTTCAGGTTTGGTGCCCTTAGGTGTTTCACCTAAGCCCAAAGATGGTGGATTGGTAGAGATTTGAGGTATAGCAGAAACTGGAGTAGGTCTCCTCACGAGACTTGAAGAGGAGATTTGAGGTATGGCCGAAACTGGAGTAGGATTCCTAACAAGACTGTTACCTTTACGAATGTAAGAAGTATTTGGAAAGTTCTTCTTTTCGAGAATTGGCCTTTTAGGAGGAACTATTCCTGCTGAAAGCTTGACTCTAGGTAGAGAAGCTGGAGGATTATTATTATCTGTCCGATGCCAAGTTCGAGATTTTAAGGCATTGATTGAAGAGGCAGGAGTCTTTGTCTTCGACTTTGGAAAGGGAAAAGAATAACCCTTGAAAGCCCTGGGGATGACACCGCCTGGCGGATTTTTGCTTCCATTTAATTCAGAACAAGATGAATTTAGACCCAGAGGTGTAACTTTGGAATGAACTTGGGCTGGTTCTGGCGTTATATTCCTTGGTACTGGGTCACTACATCCAATTGCATGATCTGACTTCCTAATTTTTTCAGTATGTTGTTTTGATGAAGTAAAAGCATCTGAGTCAGAACCATGTTTGACCATAGATACGCTATTTGGATTTTCTTCATCCCCACAAATGTTTTCATCATCATCGGTTGCTGTAAACTCAGCAATCATTCTATCTGGTAAGTCAGATGTCATCCCTTGAGAATACATATCCGATAGAGCGTCACGCAAATCCTCAATCAATTCATTATTTGAATTACTGATAGTGACTCCATCACCATCAGCAGGGCAGGACACAAGGTTCTCCTGAGCAATTGAATAACCCTTCATATCGAGATCATTAGATAGCATATCAGCCCTTGGAGACCTTTGCACAACATCTCTATAATGGTGATTGTTTTCAGCAGCCTGTGAATCTATCTTTTCTCCCGTGATATTACTTATAGGCTCAATTGGAGTAACATTGTTTTTCCGCTCACAACCCAACACTGAAAACTGAATATTTGGAATGGCCAAGTCCTCGCATTGTGTAGAGACCATATCCGAATGCTGCAATTCCAACTCAGAACTCTTGGTTTCCCTATTTGCATCCGTAGACTCAGATGATCCTCCGGTGAAAATGCAGTCAGACAATTTAGCAGTATCACTTGAATAAGGTATCGACTGAGCATTAGACTTAATACTCATACCCATGCTTGGCGATGCAACGTCGTCTTTCTCATGTTCTTGGTTATCACTGAAACAGATAGGAACTTCTGCATTAGATGTGGTAGCCACAACTGAATCACTAAATTCAGATTGAAATTCAGTTAAATTTGGGAAACTAGCAGTGACTTTTTTCCTCTTAGGAACTGGTGAAACCTTATTTTCATCATCACTGTCATTATTTGCAAAACAAAATTCAGCCTCTGAAAAAGCTCTTTTCCCATGTAAAGCTGTGTCCCCAACCTGGTCGGATAGTGAGTAAAAATCCAGGCTTTGAATAGAATGATCTAAGCATTCTGAAGAACATGGATCCTTCGATAAAATTCTTGAGCCTCTATCAGCATCATTTGAATGGCTAACTGGAGGAAGAGATATCTCATCCAAATTCAAAGTCAAACCATTTAAACCGGTCTTAACATCTTTCTTTTCTATCTTACTTGTATCCCTTACATCGAATCCAAGTGAAATATTAGAATTTGGAAATGTTTTATCTATGTCACATTTCTCAGCAGATATGGGGACTTCACCAGGGGACA
Organism: Medicago ruthenica; assembly: GCA_018208015.1. Taxonomy (NCBI): domain Eukaryota; kingdom Viridiplantae; phylum Streptophyta; class Magnoliopsida; order Fabales; family Fabaceae; genus Medicago; species Medicago ruthenica. The sequence goes on from CM031371.1 coordinate 99,005,779, forward strand.
CCTGCTTTTCAGCATCCTTCATGATACCAAATTGGTGAACAATGATACTCTCTTCCAAACTAGACGATCCAACATCAGAACCCTGCTTCAGTACACTGGTATTTTGTAGGCAATCTTGACCATCCTGAATCCTAGTATCTCCTAAACTCGAAAAAGCAACCATTCCACTGCTTGGCAGGGGGATGGCTGTATCTGAATTTTCATCTGAAGTAGAACACCGATTGAACACAGGAACCATCTTTTCACAATAAGCCTCTCCATCAATGTCATTATTCCCACTGTTATTAACAGTAGTTTCCTTTCCTGAACTTGTAGGATCATTGGATTTGAAGTTGCAAACACTGTCATAAGCAGAATTATGTGTATTTATAATATCTTCAGAAATAACATTGTTATTCATTCCATTACCTACATCTACAAGATTACTATTCCCTGAACATCCTACATCTATATGTTTCCCATGCGATACAGATACTTCACTCTGAGATAATTGCTTGTTCCCACAATCTAAGTGGTTGATTTCAGAAGTACTTCCATTTAATGACTTAGTAGCCTTGTCAATACATGTCACACTAACCAAGTCAGGAACAGAATTACAAACATCTAAACAATCAGAACCACTACTTTTATCTGCTATACTAGAAACACAAGATGGAGTATTTGAGATACTTCCACCTCTTTCAAACCTGGATTCTTTCTCAATATCAGAAGCTTCATCGTTCTTATATCCTTGTGACCTGCATTCTGGCCCCAAATTCGGCATGGACAACCCCTTCTTTTTATCTTCAGCCAATGCATTCCCTTGATCGCCTGGCGCAGACACCTTATCAACTGCATTGATTTTCTCCTCCAAACAAGCTCCCGTTTTGACATTTTCAGAGGCAGCATTGGACCCACTATCTGCTACCACAGTTTCACCAACTGCATTGGCAACCGAAGGGCGAGCCGACACACTCGAACTATTAGGCTTTGCAGAACCTTTCTTCACCACTCTCTTAATACTTTTCTTCTTCTTGACAACCTTAGAGGCTAATTTGCGAGTACCAGTACCACTAGCGTCACCAGAAACTCCCACCTCATTTTTCTCATGAGAATTACAACCATCACCTAGATTCTTCTGTGAAGTATTCTTATTAGCACTCAAATTTTCACCACTAGAAACAGCTTTCTTCTTCTTCACAACCTTAGATGCCAACTTACGAGTACAAGTACCACTAGCTTCAACCGAAACTAACCCCTCATTTTTCTCAGGATTACAACTATCACCTAAATTCTTCCGCAAAGAATCATTATCATTCATAGTTTGAACAACAGAAGACAGTTTACCAGAAACAGAACCGGCATCAACAACGGAAGTGGAAGGCGCCGCGGTAACAATATGCTTAGCAACAAAAACATTCGATTCAAACGAAATATCAACATCAACTTCAACAGGACTCCCTTTTTTCCTCTCTTCACCTTTCATGTACCCTCTTCCATGTTGATCTTTACCATTGCCCCTGAAGAAATTACCGTTAGAATCATTAACATAACGTAACTGTTCAACATCACGGTTCCTATGATTAGGTTTCACATTCTGAATCCTAAGTAAAGCACTCTTCTTTTGAATCTGTTTCTTCGGTGGTGTTCGACTAAATTCACGACCCTGATTATGATGATTACACTCTCTGTTATTCCCTCTACTACCATTATTAGTACCATTACTATACCTAACCGTTTCAGAATCACGATAATCACGTTTCACAGAAGCACTTAATTCATCCTTCACCGATTCAAAAGGTGAATGAGACGGTGAAGAACTGTGTACTTTTCTTTCATTCAACCACCTTCTGTTGGAAACGGAAACATCGTCCCGTTCTGGATAAGCGTGATTGGATGTGGAAGCGGTGGTGGTTAATTGACGGTGGTGGTGGTAATTGGCGTTGTCGGAGTAAACGAAGGTTTCCCTAGGGTTAGGGTTGGATTCAGATTCGTATCGGAGAGGTGGATAAGAAGGAGGGGGAGGAGGAGGAGGGTGGTGATGGTGGTGGTGGTGAGAATCGCGGTGGAAGCGATCGCTGTCGGGATTAGGGTTAGGGTTCCAGGAGGGTTGGGGTGGGATACGGCGGTGTTGGAGAGGGTAAAAATGGAATTGAGGAGATTGGGGAAAGGGGGGTGGAGGAGGAAGAGAAGAGCGATAAGGGAGAGGTTGAGGAGGAGGAAGAGAAGGTGGTGGAGGGAGGTGGTGAATCGGAGGAGCGTATCTTGTACGGTGGTCTTGATGGTGGAGGAAGTGTTGATCCATGACGGTTGACGGTTGACGGTTGACGGTGGCGATTGGATTGGATGAGAATCTTTTTTTAGAGTCGTGTTTGTGGTTTGAAATTGAATTGAAGTTACGTAACCTAATTTTGGTTTTGTTCGTTAATTTATTTAATTTAATTGTATTATTTTGTTGTATGATTGAAATTGAATTATTATTTGGGTTGAGTTTGAGTGGGTAGGCTTGGGACAACACAGGTCTGATCTGGTTTGGTCTCACACGCAACGCAATGTAACTGTGTTTTGTTTGTGTGATCGTAAGCTCAGTTAAACCAATCCTTTGTTCCGTTGGTCGACATAACAATCACTCGTCGGGTCTCATTCCTAAGACATATAAGCCAGATTATAGTTTATAATGAGGTGACAACTTGGGTACCCATCAATAAAAGGTGGATAACACAACCCATACTGAGTTGCCATCAATCAAAGTTATTTGTTTGTTTTCTATTATTTTTAATGTTATATAAATACATTGTTTTGATTGGGCCAACTCAACATGGGTAGTATTACCCACCTTTTATTGATGGGTAAACAAGAATTTCCCTTACAATGAATAACGAATAAGTTCTTATCTTGTCAAAAAAAGAAAAGTTTTTATGACAAAAAAAATTTCGTTTGTTAAACGTCATTTCATCACAAACTTGTAGCTTATTTCACGAGTTTATAGTTTATTTTTCAGACGTTACTTCAAGTAACGTGTGAACTTGTAGCTTATTATTTTTTCTTCCACTTTTACCCTTATTGATTTATCAAAAAGTCATTCTTACCCTTTTATAATTTAATTGCACTTGTATAAAACTGGACATTTTTGTTTTGAAACATTTATACATTATTTTTTTAAGGGATATATATTTTACACGATCTTATTTATAGGCTCAAACGTTAATTATAAATAATTTTATATGCCCATCGCTACCCTTATTATTTTATATGCTCAACGTTACAAATTTTTTTTGACGTGAAATAATTACAGTGAGTAATGCATATATATATATATATATATATATATATATATAAACACAAAGGTTAAAAATTGTTCGTTGTTATTGCACTTCTTCTAAAAATAAACTTATTAGTTTTTATAAACTATAAACACTTAAACAAAAATAAATATAAAATAAATTTCACTAGATAAAAATTAATTTAACAATCATATATAAAAGATATATCATATTAATGTGATCCTCTTTCCCCTTTATTAATATGATATAAAATAAATATATCATATTAATTTAACAATCATAATTAATTTAGAGAGAGGTCTTCGTCAAGGTGATCCTCTTTCCCCTTTCCTTTTCCTGTTGGCTGCTGAAGGGTTTAATGTTATGATGAATGCGCTGGTGGCTAATGGTTTGTTTAGTGGGTACACTATTGGGGCGCAAAATGATTTGTCCGTTTCTCATTTACAGTTTGCGGATGATACCCTTTTGATTGGTGGGAAAAGTTGAGCGAATGTTCGTGCATTGAAGAATGTCTTACTTTTGTTTGAGAAAATCTCGGGGTTAAAAGTTAATTTTCATAAAAGCATGTTGTTTGGTATTAATGTGGCGAGTTCTTGGATTCATGAGGCGGCGGTGGTTATGAATAGTAAGCATGGCTCGTTACCTTTTGTGTATCTGGGGTTGTCTATCGGTGGTGACTCGAGAAAGATTCAATTCTGGAACCCTTTGGTTGATCGTATTAGAGGTAGACTGTCTGGTTGGAAGAGCAAAAACCTTTCGTTGGGTGGTCGGCTGATTCTTCTTAAGTCTGTGTTGTCCTCCATTCCGGTTTATTTTCTTTCCTTCTTCAAAGCTCCCTCTGGTATCATTTCTACCCTTGATTCTATTTTTTGTAAGTTTTTTTTTTGTGGGGGGGGGGAGTGAGGATGTTCGAAAATTGTCTTGGGTTAAATGGGACAATGTCTGTTTACATAGGGAGAATGGAGGTCTGGGGGTCAGGAGGCTGAAGGAGTTTAATTTATCCCTTCTTGGGAAATGGGTGTGGAGGATGTTGGAGGAAAGGGGAAGTTTGTGGTATAATGTGTTGTATGCGAAGTATGGTGAGGAAGGGGGGCGGTTGTGTGTGGGTGGCGGTGGGGGTTCTGTGTGGTGGCAGAATGTGAACAATATTAGGAGGGGAGGCGGTTTATTAGATGATCGGTGGTTGTTGGATAGTATTTCTAGGCAGGTGGGGGATGGGGTCTCGTCGTTGTTTTGGAAGGATCCCTGGTTGGATGATGTGTCTTTAGAGATTAGATATGCTAGATTATTTGATCTTGCTGAAAACAAATGTGCTACTGTTGCGGAAATGTGTTCTTTGGGTTGGGAGGTTAATGGTGAGGCGTGGAAGTGGAGAAGGAGACTGTTTGCGTGGGAGGAGGGGTTGTTGCGTGAATGTGTGGAACAGCTTTCTTTTGTGGTTTTGCAGGTTGATGTGTCTGACAGGTGGGTATGGAAGCTTCATTCTTCCCATAAGTACACGGTTAAAAGTGCTTATAATTACTTGACTAATTCGGAGCTGACAATTGACGACCGTTGTAACCATGTCTTATGGCTTAAGCAAATTCCGCTCAAGGTCAACATTTTTGTTTGGCGTTTGTTCCTGAACAGATTAGCAACTAAGATGAATTTGCTTAGGAGGAATATTCTGGATTATAATGAAGCTTTTTGTTCGGCTTCTTGCGGTCTTATTGAGGATCAGGATCACTTGTTTTTTTCTTGTGCTTATTACGATGGCCTTTGGCCTTTAATATCAAGATGGCTAGGCTACTCAACAACTCTACATGGATCTTTGTTTGAGCATTTCCTTCAGTTTGGAGGTCTTGGGGGTTTTTCCAACAAGTCTCGTCTCGTTTATAATATTATTTGGATTTCCGCTCTTTATACCATTTGGAAGGATCGTAATTTGAGGCATTTTCAGCACAAATCCGAACAACTCCTATCTCTGTTGGAAAAAGTTAAACTTCAAGCTTTTTGGTGGTTTAAATCTTCTTTTGCAGCTTTTGAATTTGATTATTCGGTTTGGAGGGTTACTCTTGTTTTCTGTCTTCAGGCTGTAACTTAGAGTTTCTTTTCGCTACTTTGTAGTGGTGTATGGTTTTTGTCTTTGTAATTATTGAACTTGTTAGCTCCCTTTGGTACTTCTTGTGCTAGAGGAGCTTGTGTTATTTTTCTTAATAAAATTTGTTTAGCTTCTTCAAAAAAAAAGATATATCATATTAATAAATTTAAATTATTAAATTTTAAGTACTTAAATATTAATTGATATTAATTATATTTTTTGAATGAATTGATATAAACTTTATTTATAAATTAAGAATGTCCTTTTATTGCTAAAAAAATGTCCTGTTATGTAATTTTACATTTATCAGCTAGTTGAACCGCATATTTTACCAAACACTTAAATTAGCTTATCAACTATTAGTCATAAGCTAACAACTATCAACTATAAACTATTAGTCATCAGTCATCAGTTATAAGCTATCAACTAGATTATCAGTTATCCGCTATTTGTACCAAACAGAGCCATCATCTCTATGTCTTTTTACTCTTTTTGTACCTTTTTACAGATTTTGTTTTACAAGTTAATTAGTAGTGTAAAAGTTTACATTAGTTGGACTTCATATCCACCGTCATGGTAGTCATCAAAGTTCAAAAACAACTTACGGATCAACTCTCCTTCAAAAAAAAAAAATTTACGGATCAACACTCTTCAAATATATACTTATATTGACGGTTACCTACGAAATAGGTCATCACATTTTTTTAAGGAAGAAATTAATTGCATTTTATTAGCTAAAATGTTCCAAATACATAAAGGTGCATCATCTATAATATGAGAGCTAGGATTTAATGGGGTTGTCTGAGCTAACTTGTGAGCGACCCCATTGACTTGCCCCCTATTGAACTCAACATGAGAGTTCTGAAAATTATTTAGTAACAACTGTCTACAAGCAGATATTATACAACCAAACTCACTAATGTCATCTACATCAGAATTAACATGATCAACAACTCTTTTAAAATCAAGGGCGAAATCCACGTTGTCAAATTGAAGGTCTGACACCCACTGCAGATCTGTGTAAACCAACTGCTTCCCCCACATCAACATCACACAGGGGAGCAAACCTTAAGAGAGAGAGTTGGTTGTTGGCTTATGTTTTCAACGTAGTATTTATTGTTGATCGAAGAAGAAGATGCAAAACAAATAAGGGTATGTTGGTAAAGAAATAATTAATGTAATTGGAAATACCAAAGAGATTTTATAAAAATAGACAATTTTTTTATCAAAAGGGTCTTATAATTACCGTGACGGAGGTAGTATTTTTTTTTGAGACCGCAATTTAAAAACTCGTAGAACTTCGGAGCGTATCTCCCCTCTTTTCTTTTTTGGTACAATGTCCCCTTTTTCTATTGGATAAGTTATATTGTGAATATTGTATAAAAAAATGATATTGAGAAATGTCATTATTTGGCTGTTTGGATTTTAATTATTGATGGAAAGAATCAGCAGTCCAAAAACCGTAGAAGAAGTTGACATTAGCTTATTGAAATCCATGTGGACAAACAATTAAAATAATCTAGTTTATGTTCTAAGATTCAACTTTTTCATCTTTTATTTTTGCCTCTGCAACACATTATAACACGATCAAATTGAGATCAATAGATTATATAGATTACAAATTACAAGGCAAGGTTTCCAAGATGAAGGGAAGGAGGAGGGCACAAACAAACAACCTCTCATCCTAACCCATCAATGAATTTCCATAGAAAATACCTAATTATGATAATGGAACAGGTGACACTATATAAATATACTGGTTTTCCACATGTTCTTTTCATTGGATGCAATCTTATTTGAGAGATTGTCCAATTCTACATGTGTACACCTCTATTATTGGTTTTGCTACAAGTTCCTTCCATCGGAGGTAATCTTGTAAATATTTGCACCTCTTTCAGCATGGATTCGAACTTTGTTTCGTCACATTGTGGCGGACTAGCCCATCTTGCAAGACTCAAGCCCCATAGTACAATATACATATACATACAACACATGTACATAATATTTGGATAAAGTAAAGTAAATATAGCTTCTTCTAGCATTATGCTAGGAGTTTGTTCAATCAAAGCTAGATGAACGGCTCCACCTGCCTCTCAAATAGTCCTCCAAAGAGACATTTTGCTCAACACTGAACAAGGAGAGTGTGTCATCATCCACATCAAGCAATGCAAGATTAAGGTGTGATTGTAAGTCAGAAGGTGGACAAGCTTCTTCATCAAGCAATTCTGATGCTTTCAAAGCATTAATTTCTAGCTTTGCCCACTTTATTACAACGGCATCGCCTTTAAGGACCTTTGAGATCTGTAGTCCAATGGAACAAATATAAGGTTTAACATTAAGACAGTGAAATGAAACTCCTATAATTTTCTAGTGCATTTAGGCAAAAAGTTAAATTAGAGCCATATTGCATAAGTGGTTATTCTCCAACTTAAGTAAATGTTTATAGTATAAGCGCCTATCATATAAGTATTTATGTACAAGTTATTTCTATAGCATAAGCACTTATCATATAAGTGTTTATGCTCATAAATTAGCTCAAATAAGTCAATTCAAACAATCTCTATAATCAAAGAAGGAAACTGATTACACTTTTTTCATATACATTAAAGTTTTGTTCATAAGCTATCTTGGAAAGCTTATTATATGCCATAAGCCACTTGCACGAATTAAGATAAGCCTAAATAAGTTCTTCAGAACCAACCTTAGGAAGATAAAGTCAAGATATTTGTTATTTTGAATTCAAGCAGTGCAATGATATATGTCAAATAATTTTTAATTTTTTTTCTTCTATTTCTATATGATATATAGAGTACTGAATGTGTTACTAGACTGATTATTAATCACTTACACGGCTCATTTGAGGCCTAGCTCCTGGAGCACGTCTGATACAAAGTATGGCTGCTAAGACCATCCTTTCCATCTCTTCATGATCATAGTTATCACCCAAACTAGGATCCAACAATTGTGACAGCTTCCCACTATTTAGAATTGGACTTGCCTACAAATGATATATTTCCGTTATTTGCCAGACCATATATAGAGAGTACCATTGTGGTCTAGCGCCGTGGTTTGTGCGCGGTGCATGTAAATGTCGTAAACTTTGGGGTACCAAATTCGATTCATACTCATAATAATAATAAAATAAAATAAAACTATATTTAGAGGACATACCCACATGACAAGGCTCTCTTGACCTTTAGGATAATCACCACTTATAGGCTTTCTCCCTGTAAGAAGCTCTAGAAGCACCACGCCAAATGAATAGACATCAATCTTATCATTTACTTTACCATACATGAAGTATTCAGGTGCCAAGTAGCTGCATAGATAGATGAGTGTAGTACACAGTTCAGAATCATTTCATTTCAAGTACAATATTTTTCCTACAACATGTATGCAGAAGAATGGATGGTCCAGTTATGTAAAAATTGAAGTACAAACCCAAAAGTTCCGGCAACATCTGTGCAGGTTATAGATGATGCCGAGGTTGATGCCCATTTCGCAAGCCCAAAGTCAGAGAGCTATAGAAAATCAAAACAATAGCATTAGGCCTAAGAATTAAGAAGGACAAATAGTTCAGAATATTGTTGTTAGTCAATAGAGAGATAAATTACCTGAGGTTCAAAATCCTCAGATAATAACACATTTGATGATTTTACATCACGATGGATCACAGGATGGTCACCATTATTATGCAGATACTCCAAAGCCTCAGCAACGCCCATTGCCACCTTATATCTCTCAGTCCAACCAAACTCAAGCGGATTTTTCTTATTACCTATTTCAGCATTGAACAAAAAGAGGTAAGTAAGCTTGAGAGCAGCTTCATATTGATTGATAAAAGATAGTAAATAAGTACATAATTGTCCTATTTATATAGAGCTCAATTGAACCAACTAATTAAATAATTGACTCCTAACAAAATAACTATGTTAACAAAAGCTAAGTCAAACATTGTAACATGTAGATTATATTGCGTACCCTGAAGGTTTTGTTCAAGGCTCCCTCTTGATAAGAAATCATAGACCAAAAGAAGATTGTCATCTTCAAAGCAGAATCCGATGAGAGAAATGATGTTTTTGTGATGCAAAGCAGTGATAATTTCTATCTCTAAAACAAACTCCTTCAAAACATCATCAGAAGGCTTTAAGATCTTAACAGCAAGTTCCTTTCCATCAGGAAGGCAACCTTTATAAACCTGACTACATCCTCCTTTACCAATCAAATTTTCTGAAATCAAAATCACATAGGTAAATAAATCATGTCAAAAATAAAAACCACTTTTGGACAAATGAAATCCTTAGTAAAAAAAATCAAAATACGCACCAGGCAAGAAATTTGATGTTGCTGATACAAGTTCTTGGTACTTAAACAATCTGCAAGTAGATGAGTATTTCTCATGAAGGCCCTCCAATTCTTTAGGAAAGCTCATAGATTTGCGCTCAGGTGAAGCAACCGTTCCTATTTCGGCATTCACTGGAACAAGAGCACCACTTTTGCTATCTAGACCCAAAAATTGATCTTTATCAAAGGAAAGATTTCTAGAGGGCAACTGCATTGCCCATTGGACCACTGAAATCCGACGAAACAATGATCTTTCAGAAACTTTCCTGTCTGATGAGGAAATTGTACGATGTAGTAGTGGCCAACCAGGTTTTAAAGCAGTTACTTCTCTGTCATGTAAAGTTTTTATGCTAGAACCAGCATCAGTTGCCTTTACAGGAACCATAGCCAATGAGTTCTTCTCACCATCACCCTCGTCACCCAAATATGACTCTTGATCTGCAGCTTGGTAGCAAGATGAATCCTGCAATATTGATTCTTCCACATCATCATTTAGTACTTTTGAACTCTTGCTGAATGTCCGTTGAATCGAACCAAGCAACCCAATTCGGTGACCTACAACAACTCATAAACTAAGAACTTTACCATCTCAATAACAATCACATAATAAAAGGGGAAAATTAAAAATAATCATAAAAAAAAACCTTTTAAGTCAACGTGATTTGTCGGTGATCCATCTCTCTTGAACACAACTTTCCCATAATCTACAGCAAAAACCCAACAATCCTTTGATAGCTTCTTAGCACAATACCTAGGTATAGAAATAGTTGGTCTAATTTTACAAAGACCTTGAGATTTTCCAACTATAACATGAGTTGCACAATATTCATTTGCTTCTCTAACCAAAATTCTCCTCACTGATGAACCCCGGCAAATTTTTAGCTTCAGATCCACCTACATCAATTTCCAAATTTTAAAAAAAAAAAAGTTAAAAAAATGGCACTTGATACATACATATTTTTGTAAATTATTGTGTCTTAACCCTCTGATTCTCAAAGGAAGGAGTCCTGGTGATCCGAAGTTTGGTTATAGGTAAATAAAGTCTAGTCGATGATCATGTTCAAGTCAAACTTTGAACTCTATGATGATGAAAGATTTCTTTAATTTTCAAATATTAATTAAATTTCATCAAAATTAAGGCTTAAAAATAATTAGTAAATTACTGTATTATAAATTGTAACCTGTTTCAAATTGCAGAATCCTTCATAACCAGAAAGAACAGAGTCAAATGCTTTGACAAGAGAAAATAGAGAAGATTTCCCATCTCGATTCACAATTTCTACACCAACAAAGAAAAAACAAAATAATCAAAATCCAATAATAACAAAGAAACAAAAAATAGAAAATAGCATTTAAGTTGAAGTTAGTTACCATCATTTCTAAGAACATGAAGAGCAAGAATAAGATCACCAGGTTGAGCAACATTAACCAAAGACCATGTAAGTAACTCAGTGCTATGACGGTTAGATTCCATCTTCACACCAACCACCACAGTACGGCCACCGGAGCCACCGTTGAAGGTGATGATCATTTTGGTGATGACACGTGGCAGTATCTGTATATATCAATGAGAGTTCGTTGATGTCGTTATGTTGTCGGTGATTGGAGGATGTAGTGTAAGTGTCGGTGATATGAAGGTGGTTATAGTTATACACATGCAACCAAAAATGTCACAAGGTTTGAGTTGAGAGTGTAACTGTGCAACCATAAACAAACAACTTTGATGATGATTGTTTTCTGCTTCTTCAATCTTTTTCCTCACTAACGTTGCTGTCGTACATATATATGTATATATACACGTGGGTTTGTAAAGGTTAATAATGTCCAATATTTCGAAATTTATGTTAGGGTGAAAAAGGTCAACGAGATAATAAATTGGCGGGGCGGGTTAATGAATGAACGAATTATAGGATGGGGCAATTGGTTTGGTGGTGCCAAACTATCGTACTACATCACTCGATCATTACAATTTAAAAAATCGGATTGAAAAAAAATTACTAAATAATAATAAATAAATATATGTAAATATAGTTATTCAATTTACAAAATAGACCTAATAAATAAGCTCAAGATAGACCTATTAGTAAAGTTGTATGTTTCTAGTCATGTTGTGTTTCTTGAACACATGCCATTTTACTCCCTTTCTTCTCATTCTCACATTCCTACCAAGTTTGAGTTTACTCATATTGATCATTTTGTCTTTGATGATGATATTTCTAATGATTGTAATGTTTGAGAATTGCAGGGTTGATACTAGTCACACACCATATATAGATGGCCCTTATGTCCCCAAGGCTACACAACAACCTCTTGTGATTGTTGATCTCATACCACCTACACCTACGACTCCTTATCATTGTCCTCATTGTGATCGTATGTCTACTTGATTACTTGATTTTGTTTATGCCACTATTAACACCCTTTCATAAGAAATGTGTTTGGGACTTAGTACCTCTTTAATCGTTATGATACGCGATCAAGATAGTTTTAAAAAATACAGTGCAAGGTAATTAACCTTGGTTGTTTCACAAGGATCTCTAATCTATCAATAACCAAGTTAAGAACAAGTTGCATAAACACGGATTTTGGAGGTTTTGTTGTTGTCGAAAATAGTTTGCAAGTAACGAGAATTCAATTAATTAAAATCAACCAAGTTAGTGGTTTCGGGTGTATTTTGTTGAAGTCTATCACGAGTTCTAAAATATTGTTTGTTTGATATCTATACTCTTGATTGAAAACAAATTGAACAAGTGACAACTGGTTTTATGTGAATTTCACTGGATTAAACATCACGACGTTCGATCAATCATGATTGTGAACAAGCGTCACAACACGATCAATGTCATTACTGAATTCAATCAATTCTACAACTAAGTGTCATAGATTCTGTCAAACAAGCAATAAAATAATTCGAATAATCTCATGTAAATAACATGATTCGAAATTGAGTTGATTAAGAATCAGACAAAAACAAATTGAAACCAAAAATCGACATGATTAAGCATCAAGACAAATTTTGATCATAAGCACATATATATAGACATGAATTGATAGAAAAAGAGATAAAGACATAAGCAAAATTGCATTAGAGAACAACCTTAAGAAATCCATACATGAAATACTCATCCATATTCAACAGATTGATTTAGGGTTCGCAAGCTTACTTTACAAAAAATGAATGACTCTCCGTTATAAAGTGGCAGCCAAAAAGATGGTTTCAGTTGTAACTTGTAACAACTACCTTATGTATACTAATAAAAACATGAAAACGTAACTTTGAATGATCTAAACAGTAGTTGGTCCAATAGGTGCTCATCGTCCCAATACACATGATTAAGCGGTCCAAAGCTCTTAATTAGCTTCAGTGCTTCAAATATCTGCAATTTTGACCAAGATGAACTACAAACTGAGCTTCAACATACACATGAAAGTTGTATCTTTGTTTCTTAGTCTTCCAATCCATATTTTTATGCCTAAATTGGATGAACAACCCAAGATATGGTTGGAACAGTGAGCAGAAGTCAGGAGTGAGTGTGCAATCAAATCTGAAAATTAATGAAAGAAATGCATTATCATTCAAATCAGACCTAACGTGTAGAAACATGCTAAAAATAATAATATTAGGCTATAAAATCTTTCAAAAACTCAAATTACAAAGCCATAAAATATGTGTGAAAATGCACTGATCACACTTCAACCGGTGAAACATGTCATTGGGTCTCGTTGGGAATACTAGATCAAAACCAAATCGGATGGGTTAGTTGAGCGATATAAAGCTCACCATATTTAGGGAAAACATACCACACAAGGAGAAAAAACTAATATAGCAATTAATTACTAACATTTAATGTTAAAAAAAAAAAACTTGATTTGAAGGAGATTTTATACAAGTCTGTTATAAGCTTGTTGTAGGTTAGGCTTAGACCTCAATATATATATATACCATTTTCAAATTCTATAATTCGAAACCATTTTTTTTCTTGATTATAGAATCCAACAAAAACGTATCAACCTATAGTTCTTCATTTTTCATCAAATCCACCTCTAACCCTACTCATTTGTCAAGTTTCGAACATTTAAGCAAGATATCAGTGCACATTTGCTCTATAAGTATGTAAAAAGATGCTTTTAATTTATGTCCGGACTCTATAACTTGATGCTTTTAATTACTTTGTTTAATTTAAAAAGATGATTATTAAACATCCAGGTAATTTATGCCCGTAATTTATAACCTGATGAAAAAGATGATTTACATGTTCAAACTCTATAACCTGACGTATAAAAATACATACTAAGATTATAGAATCTGAACATGTAAAACATAATAATTACTTATATGTGGTCTTGAATGCATTGTCTCTTTGTGTGGTCTATAATGCACTGAAACTTGAATAAATTGGTGTGTTTAATTCATCATTATTCGCAAACCACCTTACCCATCACAATGTATATTGTAACCCAGCTTTTGTTTGCTACAACAGTGGCAAACCAAATTTGTTTATGATCAATGATAATGTTACACCAAGTGATTTGAAGAGCCAACTGAATAGACTTGTCAACTACAATGAAACAAGAAGGATGGTCAATGTTAAGTGTCATCTTCTATGACCGGCTGAGATTAACATGTTCGGTTCATCGGAATGAAATTTCAAAACGAGAACAATGTGAGAATCATGTTTTTATATTTGCTTAGTCGAGTTAGACATTGTCATGGTCAGTTATGTTCATGCTATTGAGGCAAGTTTGATTCGTCCCAAGATATTCAAAGAAATCGCAACGTGCATGCATGGTTGAACACGATGAAGATAGCCAGTGGCGGAGCACCACTTGGGCCAAGGTGGGCCACGTCCCACCCCCCAATTTTTTTAAATTTTTTTATATATGTGTAAGTACAAATATACCACTAAATTTAAATACAAACTTCAAGCTGGCCCACCCAATTATCTTCACCTCCATGTGTATGCTTTGTGATTTGTTTACTTTAAGAACAAATATATTTTTGGATCTCATCAAATGGTTGATATTTCATTTATTTGAGAAGTGTATAATAAGTTAATTTTGAGACATTAATTCTAAATATAGCATGATAATTTATATTGAAAGAGAAGTTAGTGTAAGTATTAGTTTTGATTCTATTTTATATGATTTCAAGTATTTTGGAATGCGTAGAGAATTATTTTAAATTTTTAATATATATTGTTTAAATTTTTTTATTTTCAACTTTATGTTTAATGCACACTACAACATAAATTTTGTTTTATATATCATAGTTCATTTTAGTGGCCCACCCGAATTTTTTTTGGCTCCGCCACCGAAGATAGCAGGTCATCTTTGCAAGAGTGCTGCTAGATTGGCCAACGATGATCTTGTTTTTATGCATGTTCTTTTCACAAGCAAAGACAATACGTACTTGTAATTGTAGGAAAATGCATGCATTATAGAGCCGTCAGATTTTGAGCCTAGTATATTCTATGTCTATGTTCCGTGAACATAGTTATAGAACTATCGATATCTTTACATTTAGATATATATATATATATATATATATATATATATATATATATATATGTGTGTGTGTGTGTGTGTGTGTGTGTGTATTGCATAAAGATGACTTGAGCTCATAGCTGCTTTTTCTTTTAAGAAATGTAATTTCCACGTTTGAAGTTTTATCTTTCATTCCATTGGATTGCATCCGAAACCACCAAGACACCTGGTTGCTTTAATTCTTTGTTGGTTACTACTCCCTCCGTCCCAAAATATAAGCAAAAATTGGTCAACAAAAATTAATGTATTTGGTTCAAAATTTGTACCAAATACATCAACTTATGTTGACTCATTTTTGCTTATATTTTGGGACGGAGTAGTATTAAATAACTTGTAATTGAACCAAGGACTTGTTCTAACTTCTGACGTTTTATTAATCATATTCTTAATATAATTGAAATCTTAGTGAATTTATATCTAAGTAAACTTGACGGCCATACCATCGGTGAGGTATGTATATATATATGTAAACTTCAATAACATTTCTTATCAAGGTTTAGAGATAATTAAGAAACCTTTCTTAAAGGAAGATGACGTGATGGTGTTACATGTGAGAATCGTTATTATATCAAAACTTGATCCTAACACTTTATAATTCTTAAATAAATTACACAAAATCAAGTTACAAAAATATAAAGTTCTATATGACATTATAAAACCTTCTCTCCAAAAAATAAATAAAAAGACATTATAAAACCTATTAGAACTAAGGAGAAAAAATATTTGAACACACATTTATGGACACAAATACGACATCTTGTGTTGTTCACGGTATTTCTTGATCGGGGTTTCACCACTCGTGGGATTAGGGACCGAGACTTTTACAGTAGAACAGACAGCCCTAAAAGCTGCATCAAACAAAGTAACCAAACATGAGAAAACGTGTTATGACAATCAACATGTTTTTATACCATTTGCTTTTGACACTTTTGACTTTGTTGAGCTTCTACATAGAGTTCAAAGGGTCATGCACAACAATGTCATGACTCCTAGGTCATGAAAGTTGTGTTTATGAAGATTTGTTTTGTTATCTAATTAGCGGCGCAACTTGTTGTCTATTTGTCTTCTATTCATGTGTAATTAATATTTGATATATAATAATTTTTATTTTTGTTATATTAAATATTTTGAAGAAAAAAACATCACTTTTTTTTGTAAAATATTTTTATAAAAAAAAAAAACTTTTCTTATCATAGAGGAAGGTTTTCGGAATGCAAAATTTAAATTTTGGCTAAATTACACTAGGGGTCCTTTAAGTTATTTAATTGTAACAAATTGGTCCTTTAAGTTTTTTTCGTATCACTTAGGTCCTTTATGTTAATTAATTGTAACAAGTTGGTCCTTTAAGTTTTTTTCATACCAATTAGGTCCTTTAAGTTATTTAACCGTAACAATTTGGGGTATTTTAGATCTTAAAAATGTAAGTTATTCGGAGTCTAAAAGTTACAATTAAATAACTTAAAGGACCTAAACGTTACGAAAGATACTTAAAGGACTAACTTGTAAATATTTAATAACTTAAAAAACGTAAGTGGTACAAATAAAACTTAAAGGACCAATTTGTTACAATTAAATAACTTAAAGGACTTATGGTGTAATTTAGCCTAAATTTTTTCATTAATTAGTTTCACTACTGCATTAACAAAAAAAAAAGTGTAGATTGTTAACTGTTTTTCGAATCTATATATATACTTATGTAATTTTTTATACTATGTAAAACAAGTGGTTAATGCCTTGCATTTTTATAGTTAATGAAACAATCAACGTAGTTAATGAAATTTATGTTTCAATAGTGGCTAACAACATACATTTTTTTGGTTAATACACCAACAAGCCTAGAAGAGAATAAACTCATAGGAAAATTCCATGTCATTTATAATTATTTTTAATCAAAAACCTTAAGCATTGTTTTCGTGAGCTTAACTCAATTGACAGGGACATTGCATAATATATGCAGGGGTCAGGGTTCAAACCTCTAACACCTCACTCCGGCCACTAGACTATTAGATAAAAAAAAAAAACCTTAGGCATCTATATAGTAGGACAATAACTATATTAATATATACTACTTTTTATGATTAATAAAAAAATCTCCTACAGTCACTAGGCCAGGTCCCTATACTACCCTTTTTTTTTAGTACACTACTTTCTTTTTAAACAAAAAATATGGGATATCATATATTGATATAAATAACAATATAGTTTTTTATATTGTTCTTGATAAATATAATAAAAAACATAAAACAAATACACTACTAGAAACTATCGATTTACCTGCGGATTTTCCTGCGGAAATTAATCCGCAAGAATACCTGAGGAATTTCCTGCAACTTCTGTTACATTGAGGACTTTTCCTGCGGATCTTGTAACCGCAAGAATATCCGCAGGTAACTGTAACTTTTGCTGAGGTTTTCCTGCGAAAGATTTTGGAATGTTTTTGTCCCTGTTCCTGCGGATTTTCCTACGGATTTTTTTTTTTTACTTTTTTTTAGTTTCTTTGTGAAATTTTAAAAATTGAAAGATTTTGAGTATCTTTTTTTTTTTTTTTCTCTCTTTACATAGTGAACAAGGACCCTATAATTTTAAATTTAAGTCCAAATTAAATGTTAAACTATTTCTGTTGATTGCAATTATTTCTTGGGTCAAATTTATAGGGGTTATTCAAAACTCGTTCAAATGGCAGGGGGCGAAATACCATTTAACCCTTATTTCTTTTATACATATTCAATGTTAAAATATTTTGAAAAAAATATTTTTTAAGGCAGTTTTGAAAAATAATATTAAAACACAAATTTCTATCAAAAAATACTAGAACACAAATATTGACAAAATACTTGGACATTGTGTTTGGAAATGGTCACACCCGTATTTATTGTGTGTGCAAGATCAATTTAATAGTTTTATCTCTTTTATTATAATGTTTTAGATTTTTATAAATACTTAAATTAATTTTTATTTATATTTGGGATAATAGTCATTTTTGTAACGAATAACCACAACAACCATTGAATGTATCCAAAATATTATTTTATAAAAGTAAATATAATTTTGATATAACACATTACAAATTAAAAATAAATTGATGTTTTTGTTACTAAAAAGAATAAACTTAAAGAAAAAGATTGAGATATTAATTAACAAAATCCCTCTTTTTTAACAAACACCACTCGTTTCATCACTCATACAACAAAATCCCTCTTTTCTCGTTCATCACTCATTCATCACTATCGGTCAGATTCGTTCAGATCCATTCACCGATCTCATCCTTCTGTCGTTATCGTTCACCGATCTCATCCTTCTGTCGTTACTCATCGGTCAGATTCGCTGATTTCTTCTTAGGTTTCAATTTGAAAATAACCAAAAAAATTACTGTTCCAGTAACTTTCCTGCGGATTTTTCTGTGGATTGGTTCAGTTTCCTGAGGATTTACCTGCGGAAACAGCTTTGCTGCGGAATTACCTGTGGCATTTGCTGCAGAATTACCTGCGGAATGTCCGCACGGGCAGGGGAACTTCTCCCATTTTGACCAAAATATTTCCTGCGGATATTTTTCTCTTTTCCTGAGGAAATTTCCGCAGGAAAGTTTCCTGCGGTTTTTAAAATCCTCAGGAAACAATTACCCACGAAGGTATTACCTGGGAGTGCAAATCCTTGGTAAAATCCGCAGGAAACAGGTTTCCTGCGGATTTTTCATCAGATTCCGCAGGAAAATCGAGAGTTTTTAGTAGTGATACTTGTCACCGATAAGTATAAAAAACACTTGATAAAGTTTATTTATTGATAAATAATAAAAAACGGGATAAATATTTATCACTGAGAAATAAATAAAAATATAAGACAAATATTTGTCCAAACAAATAGTATGTGATTGTGGGAAGATATGTTACATTGGTCTAACGAACAACCGTAAAGATTTTGCAAAACCAAACTTTAATATAAAAAATCAAACAATAAAATATGCGTAAATGTTTTTTTTAAGAAGCTAAATTAGTCCACTCTAATTGGCATCGGAGAGAATTGAATTCGAGACCTTGAAGATGAGCACACTCCAAGGTCCCAAGCCAACACCATCAAACTCACACAAGTGGGTTATTCATACGATATATTTAATATCATGTGGATGCTATTTTTGTTGAAAAATTTCCTATGTTGAAACAACAAAAATATGTCCCCGAGTTGATAGAGACATTACATAATATATGCAGAGGTCGGAGTTCGAACCTCGGACACCCCACTTCTCTACATTTAACATGTGTGAGCTCCGGTCATTAGACCACTTGACAAAAATATATACTTTATAAATACAATTAACATTATTGATATATTTTATTAACATGTAGATGTTGAATATATTTATCTCCCAAGTTGTGCAAAATGATGTACCAAAATTTGAAACATAAGAAAAAGTATTTCATAAATATGACGAACGACAACATGTATTTTTTTGTAACAACACAACTCAAATTTTATATTGCAAAATAAAAGTATTGTTCAACATATTGTGCCTACTTTCTTGTATCGTAGTAGCATTGCTGATTTCTTTTACTGAATTTAGATAAAAAGAATCTTAGTGAACCGACAATATATTTGGTCAAAACCAATCTCATATTTGGTCCTCTAATGCAACGTGGGGGTCACTGGTATTGTTGTGTCCTTCTCTAACTCAAAAGAAGAAAGATTGGTCATTGTCCATTGATTCTCATATGCAAGATGATTTTGCTACAAAAATGAAATGGACAAAGGAGGGTTCTCACTCCTCCTATCGTGTGGGTCAAGGTAAACCACTACAATTATGGGACACAACACAACCCCATTTTGTTTTTGTTTTTGTTTTTCACATATATGTACTACAAGTGCACTGTACATATTATCTTCTGACACATATATGCACTACATTAGTATTTGTTTATTATAATCATAAGTACTGCATGATTAATTAATAAATACAAATGCTAACATGTGATTAATTTTGGGCACTTTTTTGTTTTTTCTTAATTTCCACTTTTCGATTCTAAGATCTTGTGCAATTTTGATCCTCTATTTTATTGAATTTTTTAGCTTTTTATGATTTTTTTTCTTTTTGATTTTATTTCTACTATCAATTTATCTTCAAATTTATACTGAGCTGACATCATTTATTGATTTGAAATTCAATCTGAGTTTTCTTTAAAACTAAAAAGACAAAAAAAAAATTGTCAAAATTTGAAACCCTTATTAGGGATTTCATTTGCTGTGATTCCATTTGGGCATAGCTACCTCGTTTTCTAATTATCTATCAATCTACCCTTCGTTCAATGTTTTCTTTAAAACTCTCATGTAAGTCCCACTTGAGATCTCATGTGTCTGTTTTTTTACAAAACTTAGGTGCAATGTTATTAACACTATTTTTTACATTATCAACTAAAACTGAGTATAAATGTCACCAATACTTTTGAGAGGGTATTTTTATTTTTAAAAACACCTTTGTTAAAGGAACAATAACTGGTTTCCATGAACTTAACTCAGGACATTGTATAATATATGTAAGGGTCGGAGTTCGAACTTTGACAATCCACTTACTCATGTTAAAAAGAGAATTTGTAGCCATCAAACTACTTAACAAAAAATAAAAAATAAAGGAACAACAAAAGATTGTCTATATCATTGCATCAAAGTTTTATCATTTTTCTTCTTCATAGAAGTCACACACTCTACACGTGACTTCTCTCATATGTTTTTTTTTTCTTTGGCTTCATCGCCTTCACCTTTTTTGTTAAACAATTTTTAAAAAATGAATCATATAACTTCTAAAATTATTTTAGTGATTAATTAAGTTAATTGTAAAGCTAGCTAAGTGATAAAATATGAAGAGAAAGTTATGCAAATAGTGAAGATAAAATATTTAAAAAACTTATAATGAATTTATGATAAATTTGGAATAGTTTATTACATATACTTTACTAGAGTAATCAATTAATTAAATAGGATTAATCACTTAAGTGACTAGAACCTATAATTAGATTAAGCGTTGATGAGAAACGTTGTAGGTGAATAATTTATTTTCTTTTATTTTTATACTTTTTCCTTATTTAATAAATTTTTTTAAGATATTTATTTTATTCATTTATGACAAATTTAAGATATTTATTTTATTCATGTTTATTATTATTTTGTTTATTTTTATCACTTACTTAACATTGTAATTAACTTAACTTATCAAAGAAATTATTTTTGTAAAAATATGTATTTTTAAGCATTGCTATGACATTTTTTTAGGAAATTTATGACATTATTGTATGACAAAAAATAGGTTTGATAATATATTATTTTTCCCTTTTAATTCATTATTTGTATAAATTTTAATTAATACAAGAGATATATTTGCATTGAATTAATTTAATAAACTAAATTTAGATGATTTATCTAATTATTCAATCAATAAATTAAATGGTAAAAACATTTTATAATTATTAATTTATTGACATAGAAATAATTCATTCATAAAAAATGATTTTACATACACTTTAATATAGTATATGGTTGTAAAATTTCAAATTAATTTGTTATCCGCACAGTTAATTAATGAATGCAATTTAATATTGTTTGATTTGACAATTTTTTAAAAAATTGACAAAAAAGATTATATGAGGACCAAAATCCAATTAGATTTAGATTTTATGGTCTCAACAATGGCACATGTGCCGTAACATGGGTAGGAAGACAAATCCAATCCAACTAGATAGATAGATAGTATTTCACTTTCTTATTAGTTTTCGACATTTCATTTTCAGCAGGGATGTGTGACCATGATGTTATGTTGGATGCTATTTGAGAAATATTTGGAGCCACCACTTGCTTTACCCGAATTTTAGGTTAACTAAGTTGTGGGGTATGCTGCAATATGTCATCTTGTTATCGGTTAGTTATGTCTTCCTCTTTTCATTTAGCTAAAAAATATCACAACTTCTATAGTTATGCCGGGGTTGAGTAGCACAATTCATATGAGCTCATGTTGAAGGAATTTTGTTTCTATAAGAAAAGTTGAAGCTAGTTAGAGAATTTAACATTTGAATTCAAAATTTGATAAAGGAAGGAAACGCTAGACAAAGACTCACTTAATGAAAGATTCATCTAATCAAGACTCATAACTCTCATAACATCATCGTCCTATTGGCCTCGGAGTCTATGCACGATACTATAGTTTGGTACCCCGTCAAAGAGGGGGTGATCCACAAATGTGGAAACACCTAAAGAGGTCAGCCGATCCCATTCTCTAGATGACGTTGAATTTGACACGGGCTTGTTACGTCCAAGCATTGGTCTGCTTGGCAAAAATATCCTAAAGCAAGTGTTTAGGGACTCAATCCCTCACTCTCGTGTGTTGAGAAAATTTAATTAGGCGAAGAGAACACATATTGTGTGTCCAGCGAGTTTCCAACAGAGATTAGTCAATATTGAACAACATAAAAAACTTTGCACCTATAACATAGTAGAAAACGAAAAAACAACATTATAAACATTTTGTAATATACAAATATGGTAAAAGAAATTATGAAAAATAAGTAGTTATTATTTAAGAATATAGTTGGAGGGAAATCTAAACGTATATACTCCCTCCGTTTCAAAATACATGTCCATTTTGGAGAAATTTTTTGTTTCAAAATACATGTCCATTTGATAGTTTAATGATACATTTTGTCTATTTTACCATTGCCTACCAATTAATTGGATTCTAGATTTTCTCCACAATAATTATTTTCTACTAATAAATGTTGACCCAATTTTAAGTGGATTTACTCATGCACTCTCCCAAGAACTTGTTTAATTAATTTTGGTATTGGTATTGAGAGTAATTATGAGATGGGATAAATAAATGTAAAATGGAGAAAATCAAAGACAAGGGTATAATAGGAACTTTTGTGTCAAACTAGCTTGTCCTTGGTTACTGCAATTTCTCTAAAATGGACATGTATTTTGAAACAGAGGGAGTATCTTCTAAAACACAAGGTTTGGGAACAAATTTGAAATACTAAAATAAACTATTACACGTGTCTCTCATAATAATTGTCCTATTTACAAAACATAGTGTCACTATAAATTTCAATGTAATTTTAATAATAATTATTTTTTCTAATTGTGCCTTTAATTGATATAATGTGCATCACTCACTCTAAAGTTATTATTTTTCACAGTGCATCTATATCATTATATAAAGAAAACTCAAAAAGTTAGATGTCGAAAACTACTAATTTTTTGATCGCAAATTTTGTTGTATAAATGTATCTTTAGCAACCCAATTCATTTTCCAAATTTGCATCATAATTAAAGGGAGTTTCAAAACTAATTACCAATATTAGTGAGACCATAAACAAAACTTTTTTATAAATTTAAGTTTAAATTTAAAAACATACAATATGAATATTGAAACATAAATTTAGACGAGTTTAGATATGATAAACATTTTTAAAAAATTGAGGAAGGAGACATTTTTATTAATTAAAGTGATACTAATAATTAATTTACGACCGTCGCCGAGTGAATTTGAACTTCGTACTTTAAGAAACCAAACTAACCCATTAAAATTATTACATGGGAGAATCAAACATGAGAATTTGAGAGGATTACACTCCAAGGTCTCAAGCCAACATCACCAGATCAACCCAAGTGAGTTAAGTATTAACCAATTGATAATAAGATTAATTTGTTAAAATTGTTACTCTTTTTCTTTCATAGATAATAAGTAAAATGACTTAATATAAATAGTCATTTGGATGAAGTAATGTTTTAGAATAGAGGGAGTAACCGACATATCTCATTTTCCAATTAAGTAGTTACCTAAGCCACCATATGGTCAAACACAATGTCCTTTTAATAATTAGGATGGATTGTAATTTGCATTAGGATAAGCAAGTTCAAGCAACCGGGAGAATATTAGAGAACATAATATTGCTTAGCAAGAAACTATTACTCACTCCATATATTAATGTCGTCCTTCCACTTGTGAAAGAAAAATAGAGGGTGGTAGGTATATCTATCTTATGTTGATTAAAATAAACTACATTATACATGTTCTTATGGCTTAATTAGGGCATTCAAACATGCTTGAGCATAGCGTGTGACCAATTGCCACACCACAACTATATAAAATTTTGGTTAACTTATAGACCAAACAATCTCTTAAATGATGCTCAGATGCTGCCTAATACAAGGGAAGCAATCTAAGACATAAGAATCATTGTTTATGAGCAAGGATGCTGCGACAATTTTTTTTGTGTATTGACAACTCTTTTTGAGTTTTGAGTCAGTATAGTACTACTGGACAATTATAGTGTATAAAAGATGGTGTCATTTCACATGGGAAAGGTGAAAACTTTTGAACTGAGTAGAAGGGAATTGTATAGAGTCAGATCCACTCTATAGTTAAGGTATGCACTAGCAAACATTGAAATTTAAAACATAGTTCCTAGTATCTATATTTTATTTTTTTTACCGCACAAATTGTTTAACTTTGCCCCTCTTTGATCCCTCAAAAATGAAAAAATTAATTTGATCTCAAAAAAATTCAAATGGAGGTCGAAATAGTCCCTTGTGGGACTAAAATAATATCCCTTAACAATGTTATTTTGAGCAACATTTGAGATTTTTTTTATTATCAAATTGTTTTATCCTTTGCATTCTGTTTTATCTCTTATGTGAGAAAAAATTACTATACCACTTTTGTGCTGGTCCTTTTAGAGGTTCTACTCGAGTACTTAACTGGGTATGCAATTATCCTCTACCCATTGTACTTAATTATAAAATCACTCGTTTTACTTAATTACATCTCCCAACATTTTGGTATTATCTCCCCTTCAAGAGTGTATACACTCTTCAAAAAAGAGTGTATACACAATCATGTTATTCCTATAGGACCGTACATTCATTTGAAGAGCCTCAGACTAATGTTAGTTGATGGAGACAACGTTAAATGAAATTTATTACGACCTGACAATATTTTAATCTATATCAAAAAGAAATATCTATAAATTTTTTATTCTTTTTAAAAATATATTCCACAATATTTTTTATATAGTACATCTTAATACATATTACCACTTAAATACACATTGTCTCCCAAATAGGACACATTATTAATAGTGATTTTTCTTCCTTTAACCTAGTAATTATTTCTTTTCTTCACCAATGACATGTATTCATGCATATTAAAATTGCAAATCTGGTACTAATGTGAGCAACTAAATAAACATACAAGAACACAACGATTGATTACGATTTCGTCATTAGTGTCTACGTCTCTAACAATGGAGTGATTGATGTAATTTTCTATTATGCAATGAATTAAGGTTACATAGCACAAATCTTTATTTAAATGCTGTGATAAAGTTTACAAGTTTACCAATGAACCACATTTTGGATGGATCCGCTCGAGCCTTTACACACTTATTAGTAAAACATAAGCAAGACTGATGTCCCCTTTTTATCTCTTACTCTGATGTCGGTATGTGGGGTTACCTCAGTTGCTGAGTTTTGAGTATAAGAATTTTGAAATTGTTGCTACATATATGCAATGTTTTCGTCACTTGAATGCCCCATTCTTGTTGTATTTCAAGTCTTTGATTATGCTACTTGCTATGGTCAAAAGTACCTTTTTTGCAAATTGTGACGCGTGTGTGTGTATATATATTGGAAAAACCCAAGTCACACATTGGATAGATAAGACTCTTGATAAAAGTTTATAGAAAGTTGTTGTTTCCACTTCAGCATTTGTTATGAAACACCAAGAAATTACACATTTACCCCCAACGCCAGTTAATTGCCGCCGGATCTACGCTTTAAAAAAATGCCACAACGGCAGTTAACTGCCGCTGAATAAGACATATCGGTAGTTAACTACCGTCGGGTAAGTTTTTTAGCAATTTCAAAAGTGGGAACAACAACTTTCAAGTTTATAAAGAGGAGACACTACTCACCTTACAAGTCGGTTTTGTGGGCTTGTGTTAGACTCAACCACGATTTGTAACAATATATACATGCTAATGCATCTTGGTTGTGTCGCATATGTATGACTATGTATCATGGCTTCTTTGCACTTAATTTAGACATATTTGGTTCAAGGGGAATGGAGGGGGATGAAGCATTTTAAATGGTCGTAGCTTGGTTCAATTTTGCGGAGGGGATGAATTTTTAAACCCTTATATTTTGTTCAATATTTTTTGAAGGGAGAAGAGAAAATTTCGTTAAGCGTTAAACTGTCTGCATGTACACAACCATCCACCCACCGTTCCAAGCATCAAACACAAAGGAGCTTATTGCAGCAGATGCCTTTTTGCTGATCAGGTCAGATAAACATTCACTTTTGCACGTACACTAATTAATGAATGGGACCCAATACTCGAGTATGTGTGAAACTTTAGGTTAGATAGAGGTTTATTGGTAGGAATTTTTTGGATGTACGTTATTGTGAAGATAACATTTGGATATACATCCTATTTATGGTAATATTTTGATACCATCGCCTTGTTTATTTTTGCACACACACTAATTAATGAATGTGACCCAATACTCGGGTATGTGTGAAGCTTTAGGTTAGATAGAGGTTTTGTGGTAGAAATTTTGGATACACATCATGTATAGTTATTGTGGAAGTGGGAAAGTTGATTCACATATGTTAAAGATTCTACAAATAACAAGTATTTATTAAGAAAATTTAATTTTCAACTTTTGGAAAAATAAATTAGCGCAATTTTCCAGACAAAATTTACACATTGGGTTCCTTAACATGTGTCATAAGGGCACATGCTATCATTCCCTTCTTTAAATACTATAATAAAGTTTACAAGTTTAGCCCTAAACCGCATTATAGATGGATTCGCTCGAGTCTCTGCACAATTATTGTAAACACGAGCCACATTGTTGCAGGTCAGATAAACATTCACTTTTTCACATACACTAATTAATGAATGGGACCCAATACTCGAGTATGTGTGAAACTTTAGGTTATATAGAGGTTTATTGGTAGGAATTTTGGATGTACATCTTGTACGATTATTGTGAAGATAATGTTTGGATGTACATCCTATTTATGGTAATATTTTGATACCATCGCCTTGTTTACTTTTGCACATACACTAATTAATGAATGGGACCCAATACTCGGGTATGTGTGAAGCTTTAGGTTAGATAGAGGTTTTGTGGTAGAAATTTTGGATGTACATCATGTATAGTTATTGTGGAAGTGGGAAAGTTGATTCACATATGTTAAAAGATTCTACAAATAACAAGTATTTATTAAGAAAATTTAATTTTCAACTTTTGGAAAAATAAATTAGCACAATTTTCCAGACAAAATTTACACATTGGGTTCCTTAACATGTGTCATAAGGGCACATGCTATCATTCTCTTCTTTAAATACTATAATAAAGTTTACAAGTTTACCCCTAAACCGCATTATAGATGGATTCGCTCGAGTCTCTGCACAGTTATTGTAAACACGAGCCACGCTGTTCTCCCCCGCAGTATAAGAATTTTGAAATCGCTACAACATATATGCATTGTTTTCATCACTTTCCCGCTCCATTCTTAGTATTTCAAGTCTTTTATTATGCCTACTTGTTATGGTCAGTACCTTTTTTGCAAATGGTGGCGTATTATATGCATGTTAATGCGTCTTGGTTGTGCCGTATATGTATGACTACGTATCCAAGCTTCTTGGCACTTAATCCAGACATATATTTGGTTCAAGGGTAATAGTGAGTGGGGGATGGGGATGGGATGAAACACTTCAAATTGTCGTAGCTTGGTTCAATTTTTGTAGAGGGGGCATCTTTTAAACCCTTATATTTCGTTCAGTATTGTTTGAAGGGAGGAGAAAAAAATCCCTTGTAATCAATTTCGATTCTACTCTAATAATTAAGAGAATTTGGAGGGAGGGTAGAAAATTTCCCTCCATCCCCTCTACTCGTTTTCTCTCTATTAAAGGCCTGTTTAGTTTGAAGATAGTGAGAGGGAACCAAACATTTTTAAAACAATTTTAGCTCCCACTAAATAATTGAAGTATCGAGGGGAGATGAGTTGAGTGAATCAAAACAGCATACTTTTTTTATATAAAAGCAAAATTGTATACTGACTAGAGAATCACCACCACCTTGGAATACCAACAATGAGCACAGCTATCTAAATTTGACTGAACTTTGCAAGGACATCTAATTACAAAAATGATGATAATCAGTGAGGATATAATTTGATATGGAAGGACTGAAGGGGGGGATTCAGGTAAAACAAAACAGTGATACACAAACATCCTGTTGTGCAAACAACCTAGTTGATGCCATGTTAGCTTGATTGTTCAACACCGGGTAGAGATGTTGGCTGAATGTTTGATTTGGGGGGAACAACTGCAGACTGCTTAACGGACTTGGGCCTATCTTCTACCTTCAAAGAGGCCAGCTTCTGAGGGCGACAAGACAATGAGCTCCTTCCAACTCAGATTCTGTCTTTCTCTTCTTTATTACCTTCTTAGTTAAAACACCGTCTTTAACCCTGGCATCATCCGGGGAACAGCTTGAACTCCCCTTTGCTTTTTCTTTTTTCGGACCACTCACAGGGTTTGAACTCCCCTTTGTTTTTTCTTTGTTTGGACCATTCACAGGGCTTGAACTCCCCATTGCTTTTTCTTTGTTTGGACCATTCACAGGGCTTGAACTCCTCCCCTTTGCTTTTTCTTTGTTCGGACCATTCATAGGGCTTGAACTCCTCCCCTTTGCTTTTTCTGTTTTTGGAACATTCACAGGGGGGCTGAGAACCCGGACATCTGTAACTGTCTTAGATGCCTTATTCAATGAAGTCTGAGTGCTAGATTCTGGAGCTAATGGCTCTCGCATTTTCTGCTGTGAACTAGCATCAAGTTCACCATTCTCCTCACGTCGAGGTGCCAGTAACTTTTTCCTTTTAATTTTTTCCTGATCCTAACAATATGGGAAAAGCAATGAGAAAAACAAACTTGAAACATCATCCTGACAATAAAATATCAAATCTGTTTGCCATCATTTTTTTGCAGACAGAGCAAAAAACAAGTTCTCCCGTTATACTGACATTATCAATGGCCAAGATGAAATTATAGAATCTACTGAGATTATCAATGGCCACGATGAATTTATAGAATTTAAATCATACAATAGTCATTCAATAATAACTTGGCTAAAGGCATACCTTATTTCTACTGTGTAGTGCTCTGCGCCTCTCTTTTGCCCGGCAAATTGCACCTTTGATCCCATGGTTATCCATGCAACCATTCGGCCATAGTCCAGCTAGCTGAAGACACAGGACTTTAAAGTTAGGAAAACTGTTGTTTATACTGAAACTCTGAACGTACATAAAAATAACATACATCTGGAACTAAAAAGCAATAGTGGAAAATCAATTGAGGACCCTTCTCATTTTTTAGGTTCTTGTAGCACAGTGATGTTATTTTATATTCAAATATGTAACAAGTCAAGAGTAAAACCCAAGTTTAGTTTTTGATCACGAGTAGCATGAGTTCACAATACAATCCCACGTAATCATAACATGAGCAATCCAATAACTATCCTAGACCAATATTGAGAGGAAAACATGGGAAATTCAATTCACCTCAGCATACAACTTTCTGATTAGCGGACCTGCAGTTTCATCCAATCCCTGGAGCAATTGCAAACAAGATTCATTAAGAACAAGAACTTTCAAACTAAACAGGAACATCAGAAGAAGTAAGTAAGGTACAATTTTCTGTACATCAACAAAAAGGTCATAGAGATCACAAATCTTGTCCTCCAATGCAGTGTCCATACTAAAATTCCTTTTGGATATTGATTTTCCATCAGAACCCAATTCTTGATCACCAGATACTCCAGCTTGCTGCCGTTGCTGAAATACCAGAAAAACAAATAAAAACAACCAAAATTACCTTAAACTGTAATCACGTGATTAAATGTCATAATTACAACTAATGAAATCCCTTTCTAGGAAAAACAATGCGGTAATCAAAATATAAAAAATAGGATTTGCAAAACAAACTCAAAATTGCATCAAATTCATTAAGTCTGTTTGGTAGGCAAGAGAGAAATAGAGTAGAGAGAATAGGGAAGTTTGGTCTTTCTCTTGATAGTGAACAAGAGAAATAGGGGCAACAGATAAAAATACTATGGGTCCCACCTCTTTTTTCTTCTTCGCTGATTTGCGAAGAAAGAGGCAAGAAGCAATCTTCATATGTTATTCCCACCATACCCTTGTCTCCTAGCTAGCTTCTCATCACACTCAGACTCAGCTGTCCATTTCAAATCAAACTCAATTTCTCACTTTTTTTCATTCTTTTCACACTCTTTCTCATCTCTTTCTCTCTTCTCCCTTTCTTCTCAAAACCAAACACACCCCAAGAGAAATGCAACAAGAAAGAATGAAGTATAGCATGGATTAATATAATGGTGGGAACAAAATGAATGTAACGATGAACCAAATAAGATAAGCAGCATTGCGTATGGAATTGGCATAAACATAACAAATTCAAACTTATTGAATGAAATAGCAAGTCAACGAAAATAAACCTCGGAGTCAATAGATGGGGCCTGCATCTTTATCATCTCAATAACTTCCTTCTTTTTTTGTTGAAACCTATCATCTTTCTCCTTCTTTGCAGACAAACCCATATTGATCATAATTTTTAAGTTTCTCTGAAGCAGGGAGACATTACATGAGATGATGTCAAGATAAATTATTCCATTCATTAAGGGAAAGTAAACATGCATACACATCATTGAATACATACAAAGATAAGAATAGTTCTGAAACTTTAAGACTATATAACATATATGATAAATAATGTGTGGGAGATGTCTTTTAGGGTTGGATTTAAAAGAGTGGATTTTAAAATTGAGTTTGTTTGATTTCGATAAGTGCGAATAACTTTTGAAGTGTAACAATAGTGATACGTTTAAAAAATTAGAGTCAGCTTGAAAAACTATGCAAACATAATCAGCTACCATTACAATCATTTCTGGAAGATTGACCAGGACTCTGGAGTCTCCAAAATATAAAACAAGTCATTCACTTCTCAAGAGAGAAGAGTTTTTATTTAAATTAAAATAAACATTGACAAGGTATCATTTAGATGTAAGAAGCTCGTAGAATCAAAGGTAGTATTTGCTAGAATGAGATAGAACATATGGCTCCTAATTTATGTTTGGTGCATTTAAAAATAGAAAGAAAGAAATGGACAAAGAACAGGTGATTTATTTTAATTCCACTAAAGAAAAGGAGCCAAACATGTGTTTCATTCAATTCCGTCTCAATGTCAAAACGCTACCAAAGTTACATCACATTGAAGTACACAAAAATGAAAAATAAAACAGCAACAAAAGATAATCAATGTTTCAAAAGGCCACAAGATGTCATTCACTTAAAGAGCAAAGTAACTAGGTCAAGACTCAAGAATGACTGTTAAATCAATGCAATCATTAAACAAACACCAAATTGTAGGAATGTTCCCAATGGTGGACAGCAGGACACGTAGTTTGAGAGAGATACAACCTATAGTCTCAAATTTACATAACCTTTTTGAGTTCAATGACCAATAGTGTTTAAAGGTTGGCTAGTACTGTTGGTAAAATAGTGGCAAATAGTACCAGGATGAAATAAATATCTTAATCATCTAACTTACAACCAATAGTTAAGGTGACAAATTATAAAGCACCAATCGCTAAGCATTCTTCAGAACTGTACAGCCAAAATAATAATAATAATGCATGAAAATTGTGGTGGGAATAAGAAGACTATGATCATACCAATACCAATAGTAGTTAAATATGTCAGCTAAAAGGGGAGGGGATATCATGGTTGGAAACTGAAACAATAGATAAAGGGTCATATATGCTGAAAAACCTTTAGTGTTCTGAGCTGAATCAGGTGCCCAAGAATACTCATAAGACGGTTAATTAACTCCTGTGATACTTTCCCTTGGCTTGCCTGCTGACAAAGAACACAAGTTAATATTACAATGTTTATATACACTGATAATAAAATATATGCAATTTTGTGTGTTTCTAGAAGCACAACATCAGGAATGCAGAGTTTTCCAGTACCGCTAGTCTAGCAACTTTAGCAAGTTTTAGTTTTATTTCCCTGGGTAATCTCCGTTTAATAGCTTGGGATGTGCTATCAACCTCCTGTTTTTCCATAATTGGTGGCCTTGCTGTAATAATATTTGAAAAAAAGGAAAACATGCATTAGTAGCATGCTTCTCACATTGACTATTTATGTGAGAGACATAAACTTCAAACAGTTTGCAAACTAACATTCTGCGACCGTTTTCTCTAAATCTTGAATAGCTTTCTCAAGAATTGTAGATTTTGGCCTCAAAGTGGAGCAATCTTTTTTGAGTATGTTTTTAGATTTCTGCAAAAAAAAAAAAAAAAAAAATCAACCAACTGCATTACTAATACAGTATATGTTAAGCATGTACCATTCCATTGTCACATCTTCACCGTCAAAAGTCACAGTAAACAGAAATGTTACACTGCCAAGTGTACATTACAAAGACAGTATAGTTAAACAAAATTTCCAGCTAAATCCTTCTTACAGAGAAATCAACCCATACACCCCACTATCCTCAAATTAAATAGCTATTATTTTGAATAAAAAAGCATGTCCCACGACAGCCTAGATAACAAGGGAGTACATACAAGCAATAAAGATACACAACGTAGAATTCGCGAGCAGCAGTGTACTTCATGAAAAATAGGCAGGGAGTCAGCAAATCATTGCTTTTTACTATTTGCCACTTTTTTTTGTGGAATGTAGCACACACTTTGTTAGGAACCCAGAAATTGACTAGAACAGAACTTGTATTAATGGTGAAAAACAGTATGTATTACAGAAGAATTAACCCCTGTAACCCCAGAGCTAAAGCTACTCAGAGAAGAGAAAATACTCTATCTACCCTAACCCTCTAGGTTCTAACAGTAAAATGATTCTGCACGATCCTCTCTCCACAGCCCCTTATAGCAAACTTGGCTACACCTACACCCTTTGCCACATCATCTAATTCTCTCCCTTTTCTATTTTCCTGTGTCACTATTTTGGCCCACTATTCTCAATTGGGATCCTATCAAACTTTGTCTAGCACAGAGCATGCCATGTTTCAATGTAAGATTGATCTGTTGATTGGAATGGAAACTGACTGCAAAGGAAGTTCTTATTTGATGGGTAGTTCCATCATGCTTCATGGGGTAACTATGGTGTGCATGGTAGAAACTACTATGTCCAAATGCAAGAGGTACAATATGACGCGCATACTAGGTATATTGACACAATTATTAAAAAATACATGTTTTGCATCAATGCATGATATTTGTATTGATTTGTTGATATTTCTCATTAATAGATAGCCATCATAAATAGTCAAAATCACGCCCCAATGCGTGAAATCATGCAATTCAGCTATCTTGCTAGGTCTGGCTGAGTTCGCGCATAGGAAGAATCGCAGATTGGTGGGAGCGGCTGGGATTGCCGTGTAAATTTGTAAAAACGGTAGAATCCTGTGTGCCAGCTGATTCTGTTCGTGTTACGCAGAGATGTAGTTCGTGGGTCGGGTACTCAACCCGATTCCTGAAAAACGACGCTGGCATTAAAAAAAACCTAAAATAACACGTGTAAAACACGTGAAAGGCTGCGACAGTCACTTGCTAACCCACTACGCCTATTAATTTGTCGCTTTGCTTTCTAATGATCTAATCTGTTTTATTTGTGCAAATCTTTTTACTCTATTCTACAACTTGCTTTCTTTTTTGTTTTCAATAATAAATATTTGCTAAGGTGACTTAAAAAAGTCAGACACAAATATAATAAAAAAGAGAAACTATTTTATCTATATTATTTTTTAATAAGTATGCAACTTATTTGTTTATTGATTAAATAATTGTGGTGTTTTGAAGCATTTTTCTTTAACTTGCATATGTTATTTTTTTTATTTAATGCATATACAACATGATTTTATATGTATATATTTGTCAATTTGTGATCTGTCTTACAATTCACCAAATTACAATCTTGCAACTCCTTTCCGGATTTTGACAACCTCTTCATAACTAAAACCATAGACACATATTTTCCCTCGTCCATATCAAAGTATATATTCCCTAATAAATGTGTCACAAGAAAATTACATTTTTCTTCCAAACAATGTTAGAATGTCACAAGAAGCATCATTAGTCCTACTCAGAAGAAATGCTGGCGGCCCAATACGATTGCCAACTATTTACCATCTAATATTAATTGTTTATACTTTCTTCTCCTGCATTCCCATCATCTAAAAATCAAAAGTTCTATGTCTAGTTCATTAATAGAAAACCCAGCCAATTCAAGAAACCCATTATCATCACTTAGAATTTGGGTTGGGCCTAACTCAACCTTACAAAACCGGCTTGTAAGGTGAGGACTGACTCACTTATAAACATTTGTTCAGCCCATATCTCTTCCAATGTAGAACTCTTAAATCACCAAGTGGATGATGTACATCTCCACTAATGTGCCACACATAGTCACATAATTCGTTGATGTCCCTAGGGAACTGCAAATTGGTTTGCCGGTGCCAAATAGTGGTACTTTTGTGAATTAGTTTGCACAAATCCGCAAAGAATTCGCAGGAAATCACGGACCAGCATACCGGTAAAAACCAGTAATAAAAACTTGATATTAAGCTACTCCAGTAGGCATTGGGAAGTGATTATCACTTTTGAAAAAGTGAAATATCACTAGGCCCGCCAGTGCAATACACTTGTTGTACGCTGGCACCTTGTTGTATACTGCTTGTTTATAGCTTAGTTTAACTCTCTATGTTCGCCAAACTTCCGAAGTGGGACTAGTGCTATCTCTCTATGTTTGGCATGGAAAGTATGGAGAATGAAGTTTTTTTGGTGACATAAAGAGAATGAAGTTAATAATTAATTTTAATATAATACTAGCAATTTTTTGTGACTATCACACTATCCTTTTTTTGTGACTTTGGTTGGAATGTGATTTTTAAAAAGGAAATAAGAATTGAGCTTTTATTTTTGTTGTTGGCAAATTATATTTGCCAAGGTTTTTTTGCTGATTAAACGAGGCATAAGCCCAAAAGAAGATACAAATCAACAACAAAAAATAAAAAGAACTAGCATGAGAGTCAACTGACCCTGACCAAATCCATTCTAATAAGCTTTTCAAAGTTGCTTTCTATTGATGATATTAATATTTCTCATCATTTATTTTATTT
Source organism: Medicago ruthenica (assembly GCA_018208015.1). Taxonomy (NCBI): domain Eukaryota; kingdom Viridiplantae; phylum Streptophyta; class Magnoliopsida; order Fabales; family Fabaceae; genus Medicago; species Medicago ruthenica. Next base: position 99,041,271 of record CM031371.1, read on the forward strand.
TTTTTAACTAAATAATTATTTATATTCATATTGAACCGATTATTCTATTGGAACGTACCACAAACCAAAATGGTGTACCTATGTATACCCTCCACGTACCTAATATTCGAGAGTTGCGTGTCATGTACCCGAACCCGTACCGCGTACAAACGAGAATTGCAAACCAAGTGAATATGGTCCCACAATCTCGTCTTTCCTTTACAATCCTAGACAAAAGTTTAAGGTTGGGGTGCACTTAAATCATATATCATTTGCCTATTTTTGATCCCTTATGTTTCTCTTCAATGAATCAATGAAGTAGTATGTACTCCCATTTCTCTAATACATAATGAAGAACAAGGTTGTGCAAAAAGTTTCAAGGTATGTTTTAAAACTGCATCCTAAACAAACAGAAGCTGTATTCCATACATACATCAATAATTTCTTAAATTAAAATAAAATCATGAAGGATACCCCCTGAAATAGGTATCAAGACAAATTCCAAACATAAGTCAACAATTTCTTATATTAAAATAAAATAATAGATACTCCCTGAACAGGTATCTAGACATATTGTATACATATCAGTATCTGATACACAAATGACCACAATGCTTTATTAATACTCTTTATTCAATGCAAAAAAGAAATTATACCAGTAAAGCAAAAGAAGTTAACTTACTGGTGCTTGCATCACAGATTTTCCCTCGGACAAGTTAAGATCTGGTAGTTCATCAATGCCATTTTTATCTTTTGATCCACCTGTATTTTCTAAACCATCAACACTACTTGGGGTTCGTCCAGATTGGAGTTTGGAATGTGCATAAACACTTTTTTCTTCGTACTTCTGATCAGAAGTATTGTGCACTCCACTTGCATCTTTATTCTTATCTACTCTGGTCTTAGATTGAAGTACTCCTGTCTTCTGTTTATCAGCATCTTTGGCTTCTACCACAGAGGGGACATCATGATCTGACGCTTTCAAACAGACAACCACAGAAGGGACATCATTATTTGATACTTTCAAACAGAGAGAAGGATCTGAAATTGGTCTAGTATCAGCCGTTTTCTTTTTCAAAGTAATTCCAGAGATCTCGAATTGATTCTGAGATTTCAAGTCTGCATAATGTTCACCAGGTACAGCCAAATTCTGTGAGGAACTAATTGTATTCTTCACAGGTAATGATGCAGTCTTTCCAGCAGCTGTCTTGCCCACTTTTACACGTTTATTTGGTACATGTCCATCAACGTTTTCACCTGGATTCTTCAATATATCTTTCCGGCGCTTTTTCTTTTCTGGTTGATTAGGTAATGCCGGAGGTTCATTTCTTGTAATAGAGAAAGATAAAATCAATAAGAATGATAAAAAATTGGGTTGAATCTTTTATTTACAGTAATATTCAATTTAATAAATTCAATCATAAATACATCATTTGGTTGGGTGGTCTTTCATGATTCGAGTCTTTTAAAGAAGTCAAATATGAATGTAAGAAAACTGTTTAACGACTGTAGAGAAGCCAGCTTTTCGTTAATTTGTTTACACGCTACGAATTAATGAATTGCGTAAAATGCAGAGATTCTTCCCTTTTTAGGCAGGAGATAAAACAAAATTAGTATTACCTAAATTTAACAGACTAACTTCCCCAACTAGGACCCTAAATTTAATATTGCAATAAATTCGTATTTTCCAAAGGCTGCACCAAACAGTTTATAGAAATAGTTAAACAGTGCAAATTGCAAAGAAACATTTCTCAAAATTTAAGTTTCACTCAAGCTGCCATCACTAAAGCTCATTTTCTAGTTATGCATTTACGCAACAACTCCACCCTCCTTCCTTGCAAACTAGTAATTCAAAACCCTTCTAGGATTTGTTTTAAGTTAAATGATGATCAAACAATCAAGGATCCTGCTAACCAATGTCCGTATAAATATAAATATTTATATTTATTAGAAAGCAAAACAACTAATCCATTGTCTACAATAAATACAACCCTTTTCGATAAATCTCTTTTACTTTTAATTTATTAGCCACTACCTTAAAACTGGTTAGCATTTAACAACTTTTAATATATACACATTTTGCCATAGCATCACCACATAAAGAAGAGGTGTGGAGTTTTAAATTCCTTTATATGGTAGTTGTATCGCACTCAACATTACACGCATAAACATACAAAGATTTATAGAGAAATTACAGCATTAGCTGCTGTCATAACTACCAAAAATACACATAAATGACCATTAAATATAATCACTCATTGTGTCAATATACCTCCATTGACATATGTACTCCACTCATAAACCAGAAAGAAAAAAGTGTGGTAAGTTTAAGTAGTTTATACTCCACTCATAAACCAGAAAGAAAGAAGTGTGGTAAGTTTAAGTAGTTTATAAAAGACAGTTAAGAAATGCTTCAGGCAAGTATTTAATCAAAACGATACTTACAGGCGCTCCAATTTCCCCCTGTTTACAAAGAAACCGTCATGTTTGATTGCAGAATTATCAACCTCAAAATATTCGTCCTGCAAAAAGAACAGTTGAAAAATATAAATATGTTTGTGTGTGTGTTTGAAAGTCCATAATATAGAACAAAATACTCCACTCAGAATCAAAGGTCAAAAGAGTCATAACAAACAGAAACAATATAAAAATACACCAACCAGCTCAGCATCATCAATGAAAGAGTCTTCTGTATCATACTGATCATCAGGAACAACGGGTAGATCCTCCTCGTCACTACTATCATTACCCTGAAAATGATTCAGTATCCCATTATTCCAAACACAGATACCAATAAAAATTTAATATAATTCTTAAATGCACATCTTTAATATGAATTTACAGTAGAAGCGAATTCGTGCAGGTACAGTTCACTGAGTAACAAGCATAGTAAACCGTGCATATGCATACCATGTAAAGCCGTTCAATCTTCTCTATTACAGCACTGAACCGGTTTGTCTGGGGAGCATCTTCTTCTTTATTCTCAGTTTGTCCCTAAAAATGACAAGTGAGGATAGCTAAAATAGCGAAGAACAAAACTATATACAATTTCAAAGAAAACCAAACTTACGATGGTTCACATCACAGAGATGACAAATAATAAAATACTGAACCATTAAATGTGCTTGAGTCAATCAAAGCCAACATTTCCTTGACTCCACATATTTTAATTTCATATCGTAAAAACAAAATACTAAGGGTGGGGAGATGAAGTAGTTGCCAGATACTTGTCAACTGCGGCTTATTTACATATACATGTTAGCTAACTAAAGCAAATTGGATGTTTTTCAAAGGCATCATTCAAATGTGAATGGTGTTGGAACGAATGAGGAGGAGGGTTTCTGATCTTCTGATGCCAAATAAGAAAGGGGAACAAAAACAAAATATCAACAAGAGAAATATGTATGTAAAAGTCGGAAAATGAGGTTTACTCTCCATGATCCAGTAGCACCACAAAAATAATTTTTAAGCTGCAAATTGCAACGCAAAGGAGCAACATACATATGCTCTGCGCGCGCAACCTGAATTTGGGAGTGGGGCCATCAGCAATGACGCCGCAATTCAGACACTATATTATTCAATTAATACTTTGCTATCTACAAATTTCAATACAAAATCAGCTAAAAATTTACAACAAACAAGAATGCCTAAAGAAGTGACAAACATCATACACAAATTTAATTCTTATTACGCTAATATATATCACTTTAATGAACACAACTGAAATGAAGTTCCGTCAAGTCCACCAAAATTAAAACAGGTAAAACAATCAGTGTTCTCAATACTCAATAGTGATTGCAAACAATATCAGTATGTTCAAATTCCACTACACAGTAGTGCTATACTATGACCCTTTTGGATAGACAGCTTATTTGCAGCATACAACACAAATGCTTATGTGTAAACTATTTCTAAAGCAAAAAATAACATCAATGCAGATTGTTTTCGTATAAGCTATAAGCTGCTTTTATAATCTATCTTTGAGAATTTATGAAAATAAGCTAAAAACAACTTATTAACAATGTCATGAGCTGTTTTCACAAGTTCTTCCAAACAGTCTCACAAAACTTATGTCAGTGGATAAGCTCTAATAAGGAATAAACAGCCAATTTAGTCCTCAAACTATCTCTCACTCACCAATTCGGTCCTTAAACTATTGAAATCAACTAAAAGCTCCCTAAACTATACTCTCATCCATCAATTTGGTAACTCAGTAAACTAATTTAGGGACCAAATTGATGGATGAAATGAGAGTATAGTTTAGGAACATTTTAGTTGATTTTAATAGTTTAGGGACCAATATGAAGCACGGACACTCCTCGGATTAGGTGTGTCCTCGGATTAGTTTAGGGACCAATATGAAGCACCGATACATATAATTACACTGAATTATGTGATTTTCTCAATTTATTAGCAGTGTTGGTGTGTCCGTGTCGTGTCCGGTGTCTGTATCCATGCTTCATAGGGACCAAATTGTTGAGAAAGTGATAATTTAGGGACTAAATTTATTGTTAACTGATTTAATAGTTATCTGACAACATTTTGTGCAGAATAGGGCATTGCGGTTAGTTAAAATTCCCCAAAGCTATAGCTCTACTATATGCGCTATTCAACAACAATCGCAACAATTAAACCTAATAATGTTGAAATCTAATAATCGAACTTCATGGAACAATTCAATTTGCCAATTCCAATAATTTCATGCATGGTTACTGTCAAAACCGTTAGAAAATTGAGATATGGCTACATTGACAGAGAATAACAGTAATAACAAAACCTAACAAACAAAACACGAATTCAGCAATGTAAATCGAAGAAAAACGCTTACAGAACCGATTCGAGCTTCAAGCGCATGATTCGCTTTGGGAACCTGCTCAATCGCGGCGGAAGAGGATCCATCGTTAACCTTATTAGCGTCTTTGAGAAGCTTCTTCCACGATACGATTGTGGTTTCACCTTCCCGAAGCTCAACAGTGAAACGTGTCCGGTCACCTTTTTTGACGAACGTCGACGCTGGTCGTGATGAATCGCCGCCGGCTGCGGCGGAAAGATTGGAGTTGTCGTCGGTCATCGGAAGCGGTTATGGTTGTTATTGTTAATCGGAGCGGTGAGAGAGAGAACGATGAAAAATGTATTAAGCCCTAAGATTGTGAAGATGAAGAGAATTGGTAACGTGAGAGAGACATTGCGCGGGATTTGAATGTTGTAAGGGGAAATTATTTGTTTTGGAACAATAGAGAAAGGGAATTTACTCTTTAGGTAATTTTTGGGAAAATAAAATAAGATAAAAAGAAGTGAGAAGGGAGGTTTTTTATTTGATTGGCAAAATGGGTCGAGTCTATCGGACCAAACCGTTTAATCCGTTATTTTAGATCGATTGGGTTAAGGTTTTAAATTAGATCTAAGTTGATATGTTTTTTATTTTTTTTGACAGAAACTAAATTAACTCATTTCATTCATAATATCGTATTCAATACAAGATAACATATGATCATGACAATGGGAACTAGCGTAAAACAATGACGCCCTTGCTAACAAGTGGGCCACATTGTTTGTTTGTCGCCTAACAAAACTTATCATAAAGTTTTGTAACAGGGAAAGTGAAGCTTTACAATAATCTAATATAACTCCTAATTCAGAATTGGTACCAACGTTGTTGGAGATGCCATCAACCACTTGCTTATAGTCAAGTTATATGGACACCGTCGCTAAACCTCGATCACCAAGCCAAATTATTGCCTCTTTTAGACCGCATGCTTCTGCTTCTTATGGTTGTGGAATGCCATGAAACCAAGCTATTTTTGCTGTTATGAACTCATTGGTTCCTCCCCTCAGGCACATACCAACGTCGTAGCACCTTTGATCCTTAAAAATCGATGCATCTACATTACATTTGACCTCGTCCAAGGTTGGTTTTCTCCATCTAGTCACATTGTTACTGTTGTTTTGTGTTATTACGGTGCTGTTTGTAAATTGATTCGCGCGCTAGCCTAACCGACACTTCAGGTCGTGTATCGACATCATTCCATAGCTTCTCATTCCTACGCTTCCAAATACACCACATAGTCATAGCGAACATGTGCAAATTTTCTTGTGCTAACCGTTCTAGTAATTGGAAAAAAAGATCAGCAAAATCACCTGCAGTTTCCAATTTATCATTTATGGGGAGAAAACCTTTACTTTTTGGGGAATTTTCATGTTCCGTATTTTCATCCAATTACCTGAAACTCTTAGGTCACTATTACCCTAACCTCTCCATAATATAGTGATAACCCGACTTTACAGTATACTCCCCATGTGATGTGAATCTCCAAGCACACTTGTCTTCACCTATATCCTTAAAAATTGGCATAGACAAAATTAGATTTACCACATGTTGATTGAAATAAAGGTTTAAGAAGTCTCTCTTCCATTGTCCGGTGTTATTATCAATTAGCTCTACCACCTTCATATTCTCTGCATCTTGTTGCATAAGGCTGAAAACATTGATATGTTTTTAATTTGGTTGACAAAACAGGTTCAATCCGTCTAATCAATTATTTTAACTTGTTGGAAAAAACGGTCGGTCGGAAGTTAGTTTTAAAATAATTTTTTTAATTTATTTTTTTGAGGGGGTAAATTTGTTAATTTATTGTTTTATTGAGAAATTATGTGAATAATACACAAAATTATTAGGTTGTTGCTTTTAACTATTTTGTTAGAATTTTTTGGTAATGACATCAACAAATCATGTGAATATCTCAAAATATTTTAATTTTTTTTATAATTAGAGTAGAAAATTATAAACTTTTATGATTTTTTTTAAGGAAAACTTTTTATTTTTCATGTGAATGAAACAAAAAATTGTTTGACGAGCTAGTCCGCCAACTCGCCATGAGATGGGGTGACAATTTGAAACCGTTCATCTAAGTTGGTACGCTCTACTCCATTGTCGACAAGTTAACTTGTTTAATGACTATAGACGAAATTGAGTTTGACAAAGAAGTAGGAGGTATGTTTTATCGGAGAGGAGGCATTGAGAGTGTTGCCTCCGATTTGAAGGTAAAGCGTAACGTTTTTTAGAAGTGGTGTTTGGGATTTTTATTGTGATTGTGAAGGTGAGGATTTTGAAGGCGAATAGTATTTAAGTTTTAAGGCATTAATTTTAGCGTATACATCGTCGAGGTTGGTGGATTGGGATTGGGAGGAAGATTCAACATCTTGATTTTGATCTTCTTGTTTTTGTTCGTTGTTTTATTTGTCGTAATTAAAGTCGAAATCAGTAAATTCATGGCCCTTGCGGGACTAAAAAGTACCCATGAAATCAAATGGAAGAAGAGTTTATGGGTTTTATAGGAAGATGAGTTTGTGGTTAAACTTGGGATGAATTGATGGGTTTTACAAGAAGATGAGTTTGTGGATGAACTTGGGATAAATTGATGGGTTTTTTTTTTTAAAAAAAAAAGGGTTTGGGGATGAATTTTCTGGATTTGGGGATGAACTTCATGATAAATTTATGGATCCGAAGATGAACTTCATGATAAATTTATGGATCTGAAGATGAACTTGGATATGAATGAATCTTAGCATGAATAATGAATTTGGTTTCAATTTTTGGTTTTTATTAATAAAAACTGTTAATTTAATTTAAAATAAAAAAGTTTATTTGTTTTTAAATGAGATTGAAATACAATTTCATTTTTATCAAAATGATTTATAAAAGTTATTATAAAATACTTAAAAGTCGCGTATGTGCTACGTGTACAAGTCAGTACAGTCAGCAAGCGAGACATAAGGAAAAACCTGCCAAATCAGCAAGGAAAATGGGGTCAAAGACTTTTTTAAAAAACAAAAAACTTTGCAAAGGTATATTTCAATTTTTTTTTCAACGACCAAAATCCAACAAAGTTATATCTGCAGGGACCATTTGCATATTTTAGACAAAAACTTTTATTATGCCTATAATTTTGCCTAGAGGCTTAATCGAGCTCTCCGAGTGAGTTAGCCTAAAGGCTTAAAGGCATATAAGAATATTTTAGAATGAATTGAGTGAAAAGGAACAAGATGAAACAAAATTATGAAGTGAAGCTAAGTGGAATATTACAAAAGTTTCATGCCATTGTTTGGATATATTGTGATAGAACAAAATAAAATTTTGGCTTCATCGTTTGGGAAGTGACAAGAATGTAATCAACTACTACCTAGGTCTCACGATATGTATCTACTCCCTTCGTCTCAAAATAATTGTCTTTTTAACATTTTTTTGTCTCAAAATAATCGTCACTTTAGAATAACAATGCAGTATTTATTATTTTTTTTCCACTATTATACCTTTATTTATTGAATTTCATTCAACTTAACTACTTCACTAATTACAATTAATAAGAGTATTTTAGTAAATGATACTAATTATACTATTGAAATCAACACAATTAATCATTTCCTTATAAAATCGTGAACAAATCTTAAAAGACGATTATTTTGAGACGGAGAGAGTAATTTACAATAGTTCTCTATTTCTTATTATATCATTTTAGAATATCAGTACAATATTTATTAGGCTTAAATGCACTTTTAACCCCCTATGTTTGAAAAAGTTGCGATTTTGGCCCCCTTTTAAAAAAAATGGATTATTAAACCCCTAACTTTTGCCCCTTTTGCGAAAGGCTAATTTTGACCAAGTCAACGCATACGTGGACACGCGTGGCACTAATTAACGAGGTGGCAAGCACACGTGGCGCTGAGTAGGACGCTACGTGTGTAATTTTTAAATTAAAAAAATAAAAAAAAACTTTTTTTATTATTTTAAACCAATATATATTATTATATGTTATTATTAATTAATAAAATTAAAATCAAATTCAACCAACTCCACCCAATCATCTTCCTCATCTCCCACGTTTCTCCCAACTCCACCCAATCAATTCAACTCAAGATTCTTCTAACAAGATTCAAGAAGGTAATACATGTTTCATTCGACAAGATTTCCCCAGTACCATTGAAAAACCTATGTTCCCCTTCTTCCAAATTGCTGCAAAACTGGGTCGGTTGGAAAATCAAACAGAGAAGACGTGAGCAGACATGAACTTTCCTGGGGTTATGATTGGAAAATCGGTTCATGGGTCGGTTTTGAAGTGTGGTCTGGATCAGGATGTGTTTGTGGGAACTAGTTTGATTGATATGTATGGTAAATGTGGTGAAAATGGTGATTTGAGCAGTGCTAGGGGCGTGTTTGATTCAATATGCTATTGGGTTGATTCAATATGCTATTAGGTGGGAGAAGAATGAAAGAATGGAATAGGAACCGGAATTGGAATCGGAGCAAATTATGGAACAGAGAGAGCTGAGAGAGAGAGAGAGAGACGAAAGAGGGATATGCAGATTCTGGAAATTATGGAGGTTTGAAGAAGAAGAAGAAGAAGAAGAAGAATCTGCAGCTAAGTGAAGAAGAAGAAATTATGGAGGTTTGAAGAAGATTCTGGAAATTAGCAGAAAGAGAAGAAGAAAAGAAATAAAAAAAAAAAACAAAATAAGAACAAATGAGTTGTAATTTTTTTTTATTTTTTATTAAACAATTACACAGGTGGCGCTGACTCAGCTAAGTGAGATGCCACCTATGCGTTGACTGGGTCAAAATTAGCCTTTCGCAAAAGGGGTAAAAGTTAGGGGTTTAATAATCCATTTTTTTTAAAAGGGGGCCAAAATCGCAACTTTTTCAAACATAGGGGGTCAAAAGTGCATTTAAGCCTATTTATTAACATTTTCCAACAATGTCCTCGTTTAATCAAACAAATCATCCTACAACTGCTTTCAACCACTATGATCCCTCCATCCCTAATTATTAGCCTTTTAAAAAACAAGTTTTTTCCAAAAATATAAGTTATTATGCAAGATACTAGATGCATTTTTTTTCAAACATACCCTTCATTTATACTACTCATTTATCTTAAAAAATGAAAAATTAAAGTTAGATGTATTAATATGCAAAAGGTGTTTTAGAAAGCTCATCACACATTTTTTTTAATGGAAAAATACTTTTTTATAAGAGAGAATACAAGGGATAATCGAAGCAGTACAAATGAAGGAGCCATGAAAGAAGAAGACGATTAGCTAAAACCAACAAACGGAATAAATACAATAGCAACCAACTCTACAAACACCATGTTATTTATTCAACTCACTTTTTAAACGAATACATCTATTACGAATAAATCCTTACAAATTCAACTCACTTTTAAACAATAATTTTTTCATCGATCTGTAACAAATTATGTTTAGACAACTAATTAGCCAAATAATTGTATATTTGGATGAGCGTTGAGTTCGGCAAAATATGAAAGTTAGGAAGTCGCAAATATCATTTTGAATCCAAACATGCATTACATTAATTTCCACAAAAAATAAATGACCATGAGAGCGTACAAAGGAAACCAATGGTTAAGGAAGTGTGACAACTAACAATGGTAAATCAAATATCAAATCAGTTGGATTTTTACCGTCCACTGTGCCACCAAGAAAGTTATTTAACCACAAACTCATTTTATCAAGTTTACTATGCTCCATCTGTGTTGTTGTCACTTTTATCTTAGCTATTGCTACCCTCTTCTTCATCTAACAATTAAAGAGATCTAGACTCTATAGAGAGATAGAAGAAGAAGAAGTAAAAGAAAGAGAGATATGGGGAGAGGTAAGATTGAGATCAAAAGGATTGAGAACTCAAGCAACAGACAAGTTACATACTCAAAGAGAAAAAATGGAATTCTAAAGAAAGCTAAAGAAATAACTGTTCTATGTGATGCTCAAGTTTCCCTTATCATCTTTGCTCCTTCTGGAAAGATGCATGACTACATCAGCCCTTCTACCACGTAACCATCTTGAGTTTTCAATTTTTTTCTTCTCTTTTTCTTTCATGATTTATGGTTATAGAACACTACTTTGTAATTTCATTTATAAATTAAACTCCTTAATTTTTTTTTGGTCATGAAAGGTTGATTGACATACTAGAGAGATACCATAAAGCATCTGGGAAGAGGCTTTGGGATGCCAAGCATGAGGTAGGTTAATTAATTTCTGGCTAGCAAGCACATAAAGTAGTGGAAGTTTTTGGATATATGCTTTGTCCAATGGAAAATTAGAAGGTTTGTTGTTTTTCCAAAAGTATGATAAGGAACATATGGTTTGAATTCTATGAGTAGATCTAAATTTAGGGTGTACCTTATAGTCTATATATGAGTATTATATAAAGGAAAAGATAAGCACCTACAACAAGAAATGTAACATCCGTTTAACAAAAAAAGAAGAAGAAATGTATCATCCACGAACAGATCTGGCAAAAAAAAGTTATTCACTTGGTTCATGTTTTATGTCCAAAAATATCTATACAAAAATGAAACAAACTCAACTCAACAGTCCACAAAACACAGACACACACACACAAAACTATATATATATATATATATATATATATATATATCCCCGCTATTGATTGACATTTTAAAACCATTTATACAAAGTCAGATCGGTTCTCTTAGTTTCTTTTGAGGGTTTCTGGTTTCTTCATTTTCTTTAAAAAAAGTGTGTTAGGGTTTGCTACAATATATTAATGTTATGTTGAAAATATTTACAGAACCTAAACAATGAAATTGAGAGGCTAAAGAAAGAAAATGATGGAATGCAAATTAAACTCAGGTAGGTGAATTAATATTACCCCTTATTATTATAATATAATAATTAACTTGTACTCATATCCATGGTGAGCTACTGAGCTTAGCCAATACATAAATTGCAGGCACTTGAAGGGAGATGATATCAATTCACTAAACTACAAGGAGTTAATGAGCTTAGAGGATGCTTTAGAGAATGGCCTCCTCACTCTCCGTGACAAACAGGTAGGCAATTCTTCAACATAGCTACATTTCTAATTATTTCAAACTTTATAATTTACCGTTTTAAGTTATATGATCAATTGCATATTAAAATATCTAGAGTAAAATACACTTTCCTCCCCTTAAAGAAGCTTGAATTACACTTCTTTCCTCTCTTATTTTTCTCTTTATGTTAAAATATACACTCCTCTCCCTTGAAAAATAAAATTTATACTCCCCTCCCCTATGTTTGAATTACAATCATCACCCATAATAATTAAATACGCACTACCTTTTAATCTATTTTAATATAAATAAATATTTTTATCATATATACTAATTTTGAATCACCATTTAGAAAAAATAAATTTGTTTCTTTATATTTTCAATGTTAATGATAATTAAATTTAAATATTTTGTTATTAATTTTATAATTTGGAGTATAAAATTCACTTTTAAATAACCCTATTTAATCGACTTTAGTAATTTTTCACATATTTTAATTTTATTTTGGATTGTTTCATATTTTATAATAGGGTTTAAAACTACATGTTAGTGGAATTGTGAATAAAAATGGCGAAAAAATATGTATTCAAAATTTGATTATATAAAAATGGACCCGCAATACTATTTTTTTTCTAAGTGTGTTATATTATTTTTTTTACTAGATTATTAGAAATAAAAAAAATTATTGAGAGAGTAAAACGTAGATTTTAACATAAGAGGGGATGTGAATGTAATTCAAGTTTCTCTCAAGGGAGGGGAGTGAAATATTTTCTAATATGTTTTGAATAAGAGATGAGAGAAGTGTATATTTTAACATAAGAATGGAGAGGAATGTAATTCAAGTATCTTTGAGGGGATGGGATTGTAATTTACTCAAATATGTATATATAAAAAAGTATTGAAAATGCAAAAAGAAATTAACACAAAAATTGGTTGAACCAACCACAGTTTTACTTGAATTCCTTCTGATACACTCATAATCAAAATAACCGACAAACAAACCGATTACAAGTTGAACCGACCAATTCGATCTAGTTTTTAAAACATTGAAAATTCTAGTTATTTGGTAGCCAAATTAATCAATGAATATATATATATATATATATATACACCTAATAGATACTTGTGGATTTGTTGCAGATGGAAGTATACAGGATGGTCAGGAGAAACGTATGTTTGGCTCTCTAATTACAAGACTAGTTTTAATTGTATATGCCATTCTTGTTTGCACGCTCCAAGACTAGTAATTAACTTGTTCGATTTTTGTGCATATTTCTGATGATCAGGACAAGATCTTGGAGGAGGAGAACAGGGAATTAAGTTTTATCCTGCAGGTACCTCTTTGAGACATTACTTACTCTTTAAAATTGTTACATGTGCATCCATTACAAAAGATCCAAACTTTATAAATATTTAATTAAATTTTGATTCAAAAAAGTAATATACTTTAAAAAAAATATTATAGTTAATAAGCCACACACATTACTATGCATGATCTATAATTTTTTTTATAGACAAATATTAATAATTAGTTGTTGTATTTGTATTTCTCTCTTTCACGTAACCCCGGGGAAAGAGAGCCATCTCCAAAGCGGTTGCTAACCACATCCTCCATTTCAAAAAAATTGTATGAAAATATGATCTCTTTATATAGCCTCCCAAATCTACCACACGCGGTAATTTGCCAAATGAGAGCCTTAACCGTTTTTGATGTTTGATAGAACAAGAAGAGGAAGAGAAATAATCGACAAGTTTCCTGACAATATGACCCCGTTCTAACCCACCTGAAAATAAGATACCAAATGGAACTTACGAAAGCACATCTATAGAATAAATAATCCTCCACCTCCGTGTACCTCGGACACCATACACAATTAGTGTCTTGGGGACTTCTCAAAACACCACGTTTTGCTAGATTCCCATGAGAAGGTAACCTCCCAAAATTAGTTGTCAATCAAAAGTTTGAACCTTAGATGGGGCGTAGCTACCCCAATTGAATTTTAGGCCCCTTCTTAATGATGCTTTAAGATTTATAGATGATAAAAATATCAAAATAATGTCTTATACAAGGATTTGACCGTAAAACCACCTTGGGGTTCGAGGTCTCAAACCCATCTATTGACTTCATTATTGATTGTGACTCCACCAATGAGGCCCAATAGGTCTTCTACCAATTTTTCCCAAACAAAGAAATTCTCCGCCACTCCCAACACCCTGAACCATCCTTGCATGTTCCCATTTCATTAATTCGACAAGATTTGTTGAGAGACATATCAAATAAACTAGGAAAAATATTACAAAAAGGAGTGTTAGTGATCCAATTGTCCTTTAAAAAAAGAATAGAATCGCTTTTGCCTAATTTTCTTTCGCAAAATCATATCAAGCTCGATCTCCTCCCCCTCACTTTACCAAGATGGCACAAGTCTTGCCACCATAGAGAATGAAAAATTTATCGGGCCGCTCCCAAGAGGTGTTGATAAGGAACCTACTTCACCTATTTAGCCCGCAAAACCTCCAACCAAGTACCATTATTGTCAATATTGAAAGTTCATCTCCACTTCAAAAGGAGAGCCAAATTGAAAATGCGTAAATCTTTCACACATAATCCCCCTTCCTTCATAGGTTTACAAATTTCCTCTCATTTAACCCAAGAAATTTTAAATGAAGTTGAAGTACCGCCCAAAAGAAAGTGTCTTTAACCGCCCCAAAGAAAGTACTGTCTTTAATCCTCACCAAAATTTTCCACACCCCTTTCGGCATCTTGAAGAATGAGATAAAAAGTTGAAAGTGAAAACAAAACCAAAAAATTTGTAAGAACCACCCTTCCACCAAGGCTAATGAATCAAAGTGTTCATTTATCATCAGTATATAATTTATCTTTCATTGCATATAATAATTTTTTTGTGGTATTGTACTTTTTCAGCAGCAACAGCGTATGGAAGTGGAAGGTGGGAGAGAAATGGATAATGATCAATTTGATGAGAGTGGAAGAGATTTCAATTCCCAGATGCCATTTTCATTTCGTGTTCAGCCTATGCAACCAAATCTTCACGAAAGGATCTAAGTATATATACAATTCTCTGCTTCATGTGCTCTTTAGCTTTAAATTCCACTCAAAATCAATAGACTTTTATATAACTATATATGTCGAGTTGTGATGATTGTAATAAAGAAGCTGGATCTGGCTTTTTAAGTTACAGTATATATATTACGACCTATATGCGTGTTTTTATAAACCGAAGATATTTTTGTGCCGGAGACTTATACTTTTGAGGTAACTAAAATCTATTTAAAAGATTGACATCTCATAACAAATTTCTTTCATACACACCGGCTAGGGGATTTAATTTTGAACAAAATGATTAAGAGATTCAAGCATCTATCATTTACCTCACACTATATTTGTTACCTGTATGCATGTAAATGTAATAGTATGATCCTTGCGCTTACACTTATACTTATTTGGTGTTTCTTCTAATATATGTTGGTTACTATGATTTTTTTACACTATGTTGGTTACCTATATACTCGACTTTCAGTCTTATTCAGCCACACACACACACATATAAGACATCAATTAATGGGTGTGATTTCCAGGTGTGTGCTACAAATAGAGGACCACTTATTTTGTAGATGTGGGTTTGCTGACAGAGGGTGGTAGTCTTAGTGGCTTAGTGGCATTTTTGTTCTTGGGATTTCTTAAGAAAGACTTTTAAAACTTTTTAAAAATCATTCTCAAGATAAATCCATAGAAACCATGTAAGCATAAAATTTAACCAACGTTACTCATATTTGAACATCTATTCGACACTCTTTCATGTGACATATTTTATTAATTATAATGGGGGAAATTTAATTTTGTCCATTAACCTTCTTTTCTCTCTCTTCCTTCACCCCCTCTCTCTGAACACATGTCATCTTCTCCAACCCTTTTCCACCCTCATCAACTTCTTCCTTCTTTCTCTCTTGTCAGCTTCCTAACTCTCTCCTTTTAAAACAACACAAAAAATATAATATTACAAAAATTATTTAAAATAGTTGAGTTCGACTACGTTTCAAGGAGTCCACTTTATCCATAATTGATTTTTTATGAAACACACAATGTCTTTTTCAATGCAAAGAATTAAAGCATTTGTAAGAAATTCGTTGTTAACAAACATCTATTTATTGTTGCTGAAGAGACCAAAAATGTTAAAATAAGACGAAATAAATTTATCAACCCTATGATAGTATTTTTATTTTCATGTTTCTACTAATTTTTGATAAATAATTTTATTTGAAGTAGATAAATATATATTATTGGGATTGCAAAATAATAAAACATACATACTCAATAAAACAAATTAAAAAAATTGGCTACCCCATCGTGCTACAAGCACCCGCCCTTGGCCAAGCATTTCGAGAGGTCCAAGACATAACTCATATTATGTAGAAGAGACGAATCATATCTACATCCCCCCCCTCCACATGGTTTATTGTAGACCCAACAACCATTGTTATGATTTTCCAGTTCCAAACAATATTTGAAGGCCTTAAATATACAACTATCCAAGTAGGGATAATATAGTGACTTCAAGTCCAAGGACAACTCACTAAAGGTCGTATGATAATCAATAATGACACTTGCAAAACTATTATATAATATTCTCGTATTGGGTCAATCTAAGATAAATATTACTCTTAAATTATTATACATATGTGAAAACTTGATGTATCATATATATGATCCGTGAGTCGTGGTCATCGGTCTACTCACATAACAGTTTTTATATTTAATGAGATTTTTGTACCAAAAAAAAAAGATTTCACAATTAAGTCACACTTAATGTTTCATTAAACATACTAACTATATTAAGCATTTTATCATGCTTTAAATAAATTCACATAATGAATAAAAAAGTTAATTTATGAAATAGCTCCTTTGAAATACACGATGTCCGTAAATATCCCTTATAAAATAAATAAAATAAAAACACAAATTTCACCCCTGTAATTTGAGATTCTTCATATTTTGGCCCTTCAACAGCCTAGTCACACAGTAAATGCTGATGTGGCAAAGAATCTTGCCATGTGGCTGCTGCCACATAGATTTTTTTATGAAGTGGCAGAAAAAGTTGCCTCCTCACAGTTTTTATTTACTAACATTAATTGAGGATTAAAATAAAAGAATAAATTGACCATTTTTTATGTAGACATAAAGTCGAAAAAGTGACCTAGAGGTTGAAATGTTTCATGATTTTTTGCACGCAAGCTTATGACATTAAATTGAACAGAATGAAGCCGCCTCCCACCTTCTTTCAATTTTTTTTCTCCTTTCATTATTTCATCGTAAGGGGTGGTTTTTGGCCTTTTTTGGCCTAAAGCCACCCCTCAACACCGTTTATCTCTCTCCTCCCTCTCTCTCTCTCTCTCTCTCTCTCTCTCTCTCTCTCTCTATATATATATATATATATATATATATATATATATATATATATATATATATAAATAAGTGGTTATCCACATATATTTGCTAACTACTTTTGTATTTTTAAGTTTTCATCGTCTTAGTACAATGTTGTACTTGTTCGTCGGCTTGTTCGGCATTGTGTAGGTGATACGAATCCGCAAGTATACAGTTCTATTGAGTAGTAAAAAGTTATCGTTCCTCGGAGAGTTTATATGATTACCAATCTTGTTTTTAGTTTATATGAATCCGCAAGTATAAATTCAGATATTATTAAAAAGACCTTAGGATTGTGGTGTAATCATAATGACAAATACTAAACAATTCCCTATATATATATATATATATATATATATATATATACTTTATATTAATTTCGTTTCTAAAGACAAGATTCTCTTTAGTAATTCATGTTTCCTTTCAGAATACATGAATGTATCTCAATGATAATCAAACATATTTTTATGGTTGTATATTATTGAGACCCTTTAAGTATAAATCTTATTATGTCTCAAGACTCACAAAACTATTCTCTATTTGTCTTGTCTAATCTCATTTGTTTAAATATCAAACTTCACCTTTCGGTCCTTCGTTTGATATTTGATATAAGGCTTAAAATATTATGAGATTAGAATAGAAAAAGAGTGGTAATAAAATAGAGTCTAGACTTAAATAGGATTAGATCATTCCAACGATCCCAAAGCTAGACAAGTCAACTCACACATGTTCATTGTAGACAAGGAATATAAATTAAAAGACATAGAATATAGAGACATGAAAGTAAAATGTTGGAAGATAAATTGCAAGAATGTAAAGAACAAGAAAGTAAAGTGCAAGAATGTAAAGTGCAGAAATTTAGAACAAAAAGAACTTAGAACAAGTGTAAAACTTTTGATTTATCTAGAGTAAAGTTACAAGCATTCCCAGATGATTATAAGTTTGATGGAGGACCTATTTATAGCCTAGAACCTCAAGACAAATCATTAAACTCGGATTTACAAGCTTTAAAATAGGAAAACCAAGGAGTTTTGTAACAGCTCTAGCCGACAGCAAAAACACACGGTCTGCACCTCAGACCGTGCACTTTTCAGCTTATAGGCAATAAAAACGATCGACCCCTCCCAGCAGCAGTGCGCCAAAACGCACAGACCGTGCTCCAAAACACATGGACCGTGCTTTTCTTCCTGACTTCCCTCAAAGCGCACGGTCTGGTCCTGGGATACACGCTAAAACGCACGGTCTAGTTATGAAAACGCACAGACCGTGTGTTATTCCCTGCTTTGCCTCCTTCTTCATGTGTTTTCTTCAGCTTCGTTTTCTCTTTCTTTTTTATCTTTCCTTGCTCATACCTCAGCTACTGATAAGTGCCAGAAATTAGTTAAAATGCATATTTAATTTAAGCACTTTAGTTGCTTGTTTTGCAAGTTATCATAGGAAAAGCTCATAATTATTGATCGAATGCCAAAATATTGATCATATGTCTCAATCCATTTGTGCAGGAAATAACAAGCTAGGACATGAAATTGAGCAAAGAAACATGAAGAAAGGTTAAGGCTTGCTCGCTACAGCGGAGGATTGGTCGCTAGAGCGTGCCTAGGCAGGGAGAAATCAAGCTTCCGTCGCTTCAGCGAGGAAACTGGTCGCTATAGCAACCAAAGGCGGTTTGAACCCCGTTTGGCTGACGTGGAGCAAACCCAATGGCCAAGAAAGCTTCAATCGCTACAGCGACCAGACCCGTCGCTACAGCCAGCAAGGAAAAA
Organism: Medicago ruthenica; assembly: GCA_018208015.1. Lineage (NCBI taxonomy): Eukaryota > Viridiplantae > Streptophyta > Magnoliopsida > Fabales > Fabaceae > Medicago > Medicago ruthenica. The sequence goes on from CM031371.1 coordinate 99,060,305, forward strand.
ACCAGATTATATTTATAGCCATTCAGCACAGAGTTGTAATATAATTAGATTTGGATTAGGTTATATTTTTAGACATAAAATAGGGCTAAAAGAGGTGATCTTCATGGAGCAAGAGTGAAGGGAGTGTGGATTAACAAAGATTCTTTGGGAAATCAAGACTTAGCTTCGGATCTTTGTTGTCGCAGTATTTCAATCAACAAAAGTAAGTATTTTCAATTATCGTCTCCTCAGGGATTAGGTGCGTTACTTCGAACCGTTCAACAATCGGTATTGTTTTGAGTTAAGGGTTTGTACGATTGGTTGCATAAACTAATGGAATTTAATTGCGGAAATAAAATGACAAGTTGAAGCGGCGGGAAAAAATGGGCGGGCGGAAAACGCTCGCTAGACAGTAAAGTCGCCACCGAAGTTTTATTTTTTGAAAAGGGGAACGTCGATAAACCCCTTTGAGAACGAGAACAAGGTCATCGCAACCAAATTCGGGTTCGGGAATCGGTTATGCGAGGGGAAGGTATTAGCACCCCTCACATCCGTTGTACTCAACGGGAACCATTAATTAATTAGCTTTCAAAATGTGTTAGTTTCATGTTTATGGTCTTATTATCATGAAAAGTGTTTATAATGAAAAAAAAAAAGAGAAAGAAAAATGATTTAAAGACTAAAAAATGAGTTTTTTATTAGGGTGCTTGACAAGAGTTTGATCTTGCTCCTACGTATCTCCCGGTGCGATGGAGAATTCAAAGCTACGTAGTTCTTGGTAGAAAATGTTTGTGTGTTGATTGATTTTATTTATGAAAATGGTTTAGTCGCACTTGGGCGAAAAAGTTTGCTTTAGAAAAAAGACAGATCCGCACTTGGGCGATGATATCCATTTGAAAACGCACATGGGCGTGAAAAAAGTTCGAATAAAAAAGCGGACTCGCGCTTGGGCGATGACGTCCGTTTGAAAACGCGCATTGGCGTGAAAAAAAGTAAAGTTAAGTGGGTTGAGATTGATTTTAAGCGGAGGACGAATATCCGAAAAGTGAAGTGTCTACCTCTTTTCCAAATATTCGGGGAAGCGTCGGGTGTCTACCCAAGTTTTCCTTTTTCGCTCACAAAAGAAAAATAATTTTGTTTATTTTTATTTTATTAAAAGTTTAATCGAACGACGAATGCTTTGAACGTGACCGAGACGGTGATCTCGCGTTCCGCATTCGGGGGAGCGTCGGGGTTTCTAACCCAAGTTTCCTTTTGCCGATGGATTGAACTCTTAATATTTATTTTCATTTACAGAAAGAATTTTTTTTTTTTTATGTTTTTAGTATATTGAAAAGAGGAGAATAATCTAATAAAAATAATGAATAAAAAAACGTGAAAGGATTAA